>JAMKQA010056591.1:0-18391 GCA_024699735.1 Posidonia australis | reverse complement strand
TGCACCTATTAGCATAAGGCACCTAGCATGGCATGGCATATCGCCCTCAGGCGTATATAGCAAAAGGCTGAAAAGCCAACATTTCATAAGCATTGGAGAAATCATAGAAGACCGATTTTATCGGGCGTGCGAGGGTGCCTAACACCTTCCTCGCACGTAACAGTGATCCTTACCAGCATTTCTGGTTTTCGTAGACCTTTTTTATTGTTTTACATGATTTTTCATGTGTTTCATGGTTTTCCTCGTCTTCCATAATAGACTAGGTGGCGACTCCTGCATTTTGCATTTTGTTTTGTTTTTCCGTCGTGATTTTGCCGACTTTCGCATATTCTTTGCGATCTCTCCGCCGGCATGGTTACACTACTCTAGGCATAGGTGGTTGAGGAGAATGTGCTTGGAGTTGGACAAGGGCTGCTGCTATAGGTGCTGGTGACCTAGATGGATGGGCTTGTAACTGGTTAGAGGTTAAAATGGGGGGTTAGGCCTAGCTGTTGGGGGTTTATATACTCTGCCCGATCGTGTCACTTCTGCACACATTCCTGTGGCATAATTGTAAGGAACACATTGCGTGTCATAGGTCAGAGTAAAAATAACCGGGGGGCAGGCTGCTAACTGTACAGGGGCAGTTGAAGGATATAGGTGAGTAGGAGTGTAAACCTGAGGATGCTGGGAGTATTGGTGAGGGTACTGGTGGGCCTGAGGGTATGCTAGCTGACTTGGCCTAGATTGGGGCCAAGCTGATAAATAGATTAGAGCTGGTGGATGGGGATATACTACAGGTGGCACCTCATAGTACTCCGACTCGACAACAGGGCGGATCATAAAAATAGATTCCTCAGAATTGTCGAGGAAGGAGCGATACAAATTGTGGGGAAAAGGGGACGACTCATCATGGATCAAGTCTGTCGGGCGAATGGAGGAAGAGATGGACTCAGAAGGAGAAGAAGAGATGAAATTGACTCCCGAGGAACCTGGTGCTCCCGGAGATGAATGCTGTGGCAAGGGTTGACTGACTATGCTGGGGTGTGCTGGCTGTACTTGGGCGGCCACTAGTGTGTGTGTTGGGCCGGCTGCCTGGGTATTAATCACTATGACCCTTTGGTGAATCAAATCCTGGACAGCGGCCCTGAGTGTCAAACAATTACCTGTCGAGTTGCCGGCCACTCGATGGAAATTGCAGAACGCATTGGCGTTGTACCAGGCTGGCAGCGGATTAGGCAGAGGGTGCACCTTAGGCAGCCTCAGTAGGGATGCGACCTTGGGAAATACCATGCTCAAAGGCTCCACTAAAGGGGTATAGTGGCGCCTGTCACGGTGTTGTCGCTTCGACTGTGGATGTGCCAACGGTGGGCGCGTCCTAGCCGGTGGGGTAGGGTATACTGGTGTGGCAGTGGGGGTAATGTGTGATGCATGCGGTGCTCTAGGTGTAGGTGTGGGTGCATAAACTACTTGGCGTTGTGGGGGCGGACGAGCATTAGCCAGAGCAGCATGAGTTCTAATATAGGAAACTATATTTTTGGAGGGATCCCGCCTCCTGGGTGGATTGGTGTTGGGGTTGTTGTTTTTATTGCTGCTGCTAGGGCCACTATGTGAGGCAGTGGCCTGCTTGGAAAATGCTGAGAGCGCTGGAAAACTGTCGCTGCGTAGTGAACTCTCAACACGGACGCCTGCTCGAAGCAGTGCCGAGAAAGTGGTAACAGGTTGGATGCTAAGCAGAGCCCCGACCGCTGACTGTGCTCCTCGGATTATAATCTCGATAGACTCCTCGTTGGAGGGTCTATCTTTGACTTGTGAAGCCAAGGAGCGCCAACGTCCAAGATACTCCCCAAATGTTTCTTGGGGTCTCTGCTTGAGAGCGACTAAGTCGTTCCGCTTGGGGACTAAGTCGAGGTTGAAGGAATATTGCTCCAGGAATGCCTGTGTAAGGTCGTCCCAAGTCCTGATGGTGGCCATGTTGAGGGAAGTGAACCACTTCAATGCAGGCCCCGTAAGACTCTTCTGGAACAAACGGATTAATAACTTTTCATCAGCTTGGAGCTGGGCGAGGTCTCTGCAATAGGCTTTGAGGTAGGCAATTGGGTAGCCCCTACCATTGTACTTTTCAAATTCTGGAATATGAAAATTCGAAGGGAGTGTCGCCTCTGGGAAATAACAGAGGTCCCGGAATTGGTAGGACTGGCGGTCCCCACCTTGCACTTGTCGGAGAGCATCCGGAGCTACTGCAACTGTGGATTGTGCAGTAGAGGCGGGTTCTGCGTACACTATATGGGTCGCCCCTAAGGGCTCCTCTGGATCCACCATTCCGCCGTCTGGTGCTACGACAGGATGGCTAGTGTACCCGTGCATAGGTGCATTGTGCTGTGGGATAAAGGATGAACCCTGTGTCTGGTACAAAGGTGAGGATAGTGTAAGGGGTGGTGCAACAAGTGGTCCAGAGTGTGGGAGCAAGAGCTGTTGGACCGGAATGGTCTTCGGTACAATGCTCACGGAGGGCTGTGCTTCCGCCGGTCTAAGAGGTTGGCCACTAGAAAGGAGGGATGCATGCTGTAGTGGGTGCTGCTGGTGTAACAAAAGGTAGTGTCGACACCCCTATCGCTGGAGAGACAAGGGATGGCAACGGCTGTGGAGGGAGTGCAGTGGGTGCAAACTGTGGTCCTAAGGCCGGTTGCGCAGGCAACTCGGGAGCCGAGAAGGACAGAGCTGAAAAGAGCTGGAGTGCCAGTGCCAATCCCTGCAACTGCTGGGCGAGGGCCGACATTTGTTGCAGTTGTGCGGTGACGGGATCGTCACTAGTAGCTCTGAAGGATGGAGGCAAAGTAGGAGAAGAAACAAGAGGTTGGGATCCCAGTTGACTGAACTGGGGGGTGGCTACTACTGAAACAGCCGCAGTGGGAGGAGGGCTAGAAAACACATAGCCCTGAGGTGAGACAGACTCAACTATTGTGTCCCCAACAGCAGGAGAAGACCAGGTAGGTGACCCCGAAGGCGGGGTTGCCACAAGGACACAGAATTGAGGTGGTGGAGGCCCTCTAGAAGCTAAGGCAAAGGTGGAGGCAACAGTGATGACTGGAACAGACACAAACGAAGAATATCTCGAGATGGGGACCTCCTCCTGGACAGCAGGGGAAAGGGACTTGCTGGCATACTGGGCCATCGTGGATCGCGAGCGAGTAAGGATCGGACTGCGGTTGGGAAGGATAGGACGGATCCTAGGACGAGCTATCATCGAAAGTGACGAATAACTCGGGAGATGCGATCGAGAATAAGGTCGCAAACAGAGTCAGTGAAAGGAAGGGTCCAGAGCTCAGGCTAAGGAAACTCACAGACCAGAAATCCTATGCACAAAAAAAACCCACAAGTTAGAAAAGATGCAATTTTTATGGTGGTATGAGATGTAAATGAATTCTTCTAGTATTCACTCTCTCACCAACTAGGGGTGTCCTATTTAGCTGTCTACTCTGGGTTCACACAAGGGTGAATGGGTCTCCGACTCAAGTTTAGAAAAAATAAGGTCCTCGTTCTAAATCCTGGCCATAGCCTAGGCAGTGAACGGGTGGTGCTTTCGGGGCCTCATCCTCTTGCCAAAGTAGTAGGTTGTACCCTCTACTACACAGACATGACCCTGGACAAGGGGGGACAAACCCAATTTTTCATCCCACGCCAAAGCCATAGGATGAGCCATCGAGAAATGTCCTTTGCAGACTATATAAGCGAACCTAGGAGAGGAGAAGATGCATGCCCTATATGATGTAGGCAAAGTATGCTTTGAGTCTTTTACTTGCCAATTTATTAAATTGTGGGGGAAATTTGCAATTTGTCACTAGTTTGCCTTATTTATTGAATTTTGTTGTTATGTTTTTTATTAACCAAAAGGGGGAGCAAACATGTCTCTAATTCTCCTAGGCATGGCATATACAAGAAGGGAAATAAACATGCAATTTAGCCATGAATTATCAAAAGCATGTGCAGGTTATGTGCAATAGTGGTGACATAGCAAATGTGTAAAAAGAAAACACCCATTATACAAAGGCATGCATGCAAGAAAGACACCACTTATAAAAGGGACCACCAATGCGAGGCATGGACAAACGGCAAGCAAGGAGAAAAGCCGAAGCAAAGGAGAAACCTAAAACAAAGCCAAGATCTGGTTTTCCCCAGTGGAGTCACCAGTTCCTATAACCATGCCAGCGATAGCCTCGGGCTTGGCGCGAAAGGCCAAATACACGAGGATCGGCAAAGTCACGGCCAAACAATAAAAATAAAAGTGCAGGAGTCGCCACCTAGTCTATTAAAATGGAAGACGAGGAAAACCATTTAAAAACATTCAAATCAGCCAATGAAAAGTAGGTCATAAACCAGAAATGGGTAAGGATCCCTATTACGCACGCGGAAGGTATTAGGCACCCTCGTGCATCCGATAAATCGGTCTTTTATAGGTTTCTCATTTGCTCATGAAATGTCAGCTTTTCAGACTTTACTGTACACCCGAGGGCAATATGCCATGCCATGCTATGTAAGTGAGGTGTTTTATGCTAAAATAAGGGTGCATGGGGTGCAGGGTGTGTCCTAATGCTCAGAAATATCACTCATGTAATGGGTCAAGTGTCGATGCGAAGATATTGTAGAAATAGATCAAAGATCTAAATATTTTGAGCGATTTTTCATCCTTGCTTTACTACATGAAATGTATAATCTAACATGCACAAAAGGTTTGAAAACAGAATCGGGTCTTCCTGGTATATCAAGGAAGACAACCAGAGAAAATCGAAAGCAAATCGAAGCTGGAAATCGTGCTAAAAACCATGCGAAAACCTACTGTGTGCTACTAAAAACAGGCTGATGCGCCTGTTAGGTGCGCTAGACTGGTGCTCCAGTCTGGTGCGCCACCTATGTGCTCCTGTGTGGGCCAGAAAGATGTGCTGGGGAAAAATAGAAATCCATGCAGTACAAAATCATCTATAAATGCGCTCAGAAAATTATGCAAGGTAAAGTTCTTGTAAATGAAAATATCCTTCAAAAATGAAATACATGCAAGTATGTGAAGCTCATGGATCTTGTGCTCAAAGGCTAGTTGTCTCACACAAGGTCACATCCTACTTATGTTGAATGAAAACAACAAGGTTCAGCCATGTTACTGGATCATGGGCTGATGCATAGAATCTCCATAGAGGAGTTAAGTACAATCAGCCTACCAGATTTTGAACTATGGACTGAATGCTCAAGGGGTAAAACGACTAGAAAAGCAACATCGTTTGTAGTTGAAATCATGCATGCACAATCATAAAATACCAAAGAACCATCACTGAAAGAATCAGATTCAAAATCACTTGGGAAAACATGCAGAGGAGGATGCAAAAGTGGGTGATTTATTCTCTGACCAGTCTGGTGCACCAGAATGGTGCTCTGATTTGGTGCGCCACATAGGTGCTCCAGAATGGTACGCCTCAGAAATTCTGGATCAGGCTGCAGTCTGATTCAGATTTCTGGTTCAGATTCAGAGAGGTAACTTTTGTTTGTTAAGCCCGTTATGCAAAATGATAGAAACAGCAATATGATGAGATGAAAATGAACAGAAAACCTTTTTCTTTTATTTGATTAAAAAGCAAAATAAGACATGGGTTTATTGCAGAAATGCTCATACAAAATCCTAATTAAATAGCATGTATGAAATGATAAGCTCGACAAGACTTATGCAAGTGATGAATATGTAATGAAACATGTTTGTTGTATATGCAAGTGCAAATGCATGGATCATGGATCCTGGTGTAAAGAAATAGAGATGAAAAAATAACAAAACCACTCATAGGAACTACATGATGCAGATTTTTTTAACACATGGATCCTGCATGCAAGACCTTTATCATAAAAATCTCTTATATGCACAACATAAATCAGATTATAAGTTAAATTCAAGGCATGCTTTATCTTGATGCAAAAGCTGGAATTAAAGAAGAAGGGAAAGAGGAGACCTACCTCCGAAGGTGGTCCTTCTTGAGATATCAAAGATAAAGGGATCCTTGTTGCTTTAGAAGGGGTGGCAATGCTCCAAAATATAAGGGAATGCTTGAGAGAAAAGAGAGTGGATTGCAGAAAACAATAGATAGCTCGCACTAGGTCTTCTTAAGATGATAAGATCAGCTCTTCAAATCATCAAGGGAGGGAAGGAGACCAAATAGTTGCCTATGGATGTCTTTATATAGGCATTTCTCAAAGGGTAACTCTTAGAGAATACAAGGAGTCTCGTAAACGAAGAGCTTGGGAAGATTCCATGGCATATTCGTTGGTAGAAGTTACAACCATGGGAGGTGGAAAGCCAGCAGCCAGTAGCCTAAGAAGTGGCTATGCGCCAGCTTGGTGCGCCAGGTAGGTGCGCCAGCCTGGTGCTCCAGCTTGATGCGCCATTTCCGTGCTCTTGCTTGGTGAGCTAGCTAAATGCTCTACATTGGTGCTCTACCTTGGTGCTCTCCCCTACCTGTCTGGATTTCTAATTGCGCTGCGGGCCTGTTGCAAGCTTGGGGTTGGTCTGGCTAATGGGATTAGGTTTGCCACATCCAAAGCAACATCTGGAAAGCTTATCTATGAGTTGCCTCAAAATCGGGGTGTCTACAAATGGCATCAACGTCTTGGTCATCCTCTTGTTCGCCTTTTGCGTCAGTGATTACCTTCTTTTTTTGCTGAGTCTGTTTTAGAGTGTGTTGCCCGTCAGCTTGGTAAGCATCATGTGTGCCTTTTCCTGCCAAAACAGAAAAAGGGAGCGTTGCTCCATTTAGCTTGGTCCATTTAAACATATGAGGTCTTTCTCCTACTAAGTCCATTGGTAGGGGAAGCATGTACTTTATTACTTTTATTGATGATTTTTCTTGATGTACTTGTATTTACCTCTTGAAGGAATGATCTAATGTTGGTAATGTTTTCAAGTCCTTTTATTATGAAATAAAAAAATTAGTTTGGCATTTCTTTGAAAGTTCTTCGCACTGATAATGCTAAGGAATATGTGAGTTATAGCTTTAGTTCTTTTTGTACTTCTTATGGTATTATTCATCAAACCAATTGTGCTTATACATCACAACAAAATGGTGCAGCAGAAAGAAAGAATCGCCATGTTCTTGATATTGCCTTTATCTTGTTGTGCCATATGAATGTACCTAGGTCATATTAGGGACTTGCGATTCTTATCACCTGTTTTTTTGTTAAACTGTATGCCATTCCCCTTACTTTAGGGACAGTTTCCTTTCTCCATTTTCTATCTTAATTCACCACTCTTCCATCTTACTCCTTGGATTTTTAAGTGTACTGCATTTATTCACGTCCATTCTCAAGGGTGTCACAAACTTGCTCCTTGTGCAACCAAGTGTGTCTTCCTAGGTAACTCTCCTACTCAGAAGTGCTATCATTGCATCAATCTGTTCACTCAATGTTAGTGTGTCTTAGCTAATGTCACATTCTTCAAGTCTTCTCCCTACTTTTCTTGAGAGGAGTAACTCTCTTGACTTGGATTCTATCCCTCAATTGTGTGAGCTTATTCCTTCCATTCCCATTATTCACTCATCACCACTGCAACCACTGCCACCCCCTTCACCATCACCACCTCATTCTCCCATTGTCCATACTTATTATCATCATCATTGTACTCTTGTTCTCACTATCCTTGGTACTCTTGATGCTTCACTCTCAGATCCCAGGCTAGCATCCTCTCCTTCTAAAGGTTCACCACCTGTAGCTATTGATCTTCTTGATCTCTCAATTGCCTTTAGGAGAGGGATACGATTGTGTACTTAGCATCCTATTGCTAGTGTTGTTTCTTATGATGGTATAGGTTCTACTTGTAGCGAGTTTGCCTTTGCCTTATCGACTACTACTATTCCTCAATCCTATAGAGAGGCTATGACTATTCCACATTAAAAAGTCGTTATGGATAAGGAGATGTCTAATTTACTTTCACGTAGGACTTGGACTCTTATTCCATCTTCCGCAGCTCCACATTAAAAAGTCGTTATGGATAAGGAGATGTCTAATTTACTTTCACGCAGGACTTGCACTCTTATTCCATCTTCCGCAGCTGCTAAGCTTCTTGGGTATAGATGGATATTTGCGATGAAATATTTATCAGATGGATAGGCCGCTAGATACAAAGACTGGTTTGTTACCAAAGGATTTACTTTGACCTATGGTGTTGACTTCTTTGACACCTTCTCTCTAGTGGCTCGTATTAGCTCCATTTAGATTCTATTCTCGATTGCTGTCAATAGATATTGGAAGATGTTCTAGGTTGATGTTAAAAATACTTTCTTATATGGTGATATGTAGTTAACAGTTTACATGGAGCAACCTCTAGGGTATATTGCTTAAGAGGAGTCTCAAGTCTGTATACTTTCTCTCCAGTGGCTCGTATTAGTTCCATTCAGTTTCTATTCTCGATTGCTATCAACAGATATTGGAAGATGTTATAGGTTGATGTTAAAAATACTTTCTTATATGGTGATATGTAGAAAATAGTTTACATGGAGCAACCTCTAGGGTATATTGCTTAAGAGGAGTCTCAAGTCTGTAAACTCAAGAAGGCTATCTATGACCTTAAACAGAGTCCATTTTCTTAGTTTGATAAGTTCATTCAGGTTATTAGCACCATTGGTTTCTACCGCAGTCATGTAGATCATTCTGCCTTTGTGAGAAAGAAGGATAAAAGTCTAGTGATCCTTGTCATTTTACATTGATGATATTCTTTTTACAGGTAGTGATATGTCTAGTATTAAGAAAACCAAAGTGTATCTGAGTAAACATTTTGTTACAAAAGACATGGGAAAATCTTGTTATTTTCTTGGCATTGAGACTGCCAAAAACCACAAAGGTGTTGTTTTGTGTGAGTAAAAGTATGTCATGGACCTTCTTGACGGATTGGTTTACTCGGGGTCAAACCAATCTAAAGGTATTACTCATCTTTGGGATGAGAATTCTCCATTGATTGAAGATGTGTCTCTATACAAACGTTTGTTTAGCAAGCTCATCTATCTCACTGTCATGAGACCAGACATAACCTTTGCAGTTGGCATGGTAAGCCAGTTTATGCACTAACCTACAGAATATCACTTAAATGTAGCCATGAAAATACTTGAGTATACCAAAGGATTCTCTGGTAAAGGTCTTTTGTTCAAAAACAACAGTTATCTTTGCATCGAAGCATATTTCAATGTTAGTTATGTAGATGATAAGGCTAACAAGAAGTCTACGTAAGACAATTGCACCTTTCTTTAAGGTAATCTTGTGACATGGAGGAATAAGAAACAGAATGTAGTTTCTAGATCCAATACAGAAACAGAATATCGTGGTATGACTCACACAACATGTGAATTAAAGTGATTGAGGAGTTTTTTGTCAGATCTTAAAGAGACATATACTATTCCACTACCTATATATTGTTACAACCAGCCTGCTATTTACATTACCAAGAATATAATGTTTCATAAGAAGATCAAATATATAGAGCTGGATTGTCACTTTGTCTGAGAGAAGGTTCTCAATGGCCAAATTTGTACTCCATTTCATCAAACAAGGAGCTTGTAGATATCTTTACTAAGTGTCTCTTTTGATATATGTATCAAGTTGAACATGATTGATATATATGCTTTAGCTTGGAGGGAGTGTTGATGTCAAAGGATTATATGGATATCTTAGTATAAATGACTCTTGAGGTCTACTTATATCTTGTAACCCAATGTGTCTTTGGCCCTAATCTCAATAAACAACACATTTTCTACTTTTCTCTCTCTTGATTCTAACATATTCCAAGGAAGCAACTTTTATGATCAGCACATGCGTCTACGGAGAGCGAATCCATCTCCACTGCAGAGCTGTGACACTTGAATTCTAGCATCCAAAGCCAAGAACTCATTGAACCTGAGGAAAAAGCTTCTGATATCTGCTTCCGAAGGTGGGAGTAATGGATCCTGTGGAGCTGCTACACTTCCGGACCAGAGTGTGCTATCGTATGCATTGACGCCTCCAACATTCACAAGCTTCAGCAAGAACTCATGGTACTTGTCATAGTTCATCTTGTCTGCATCCACAAACGTGACAAAGAACTGTCCAATCTTTCCCTGTGAAAACCTTCAAATGTTAATTCAACTTACCATGTGTTGTGGTATCTAATACTGTAACTTTACATTTTTCTTTCTCAGTTTCCAATTATTGATACATGATCTGCTAAGTTCATAATTTACATTGTTTGTATAAGGAATTATTGTATTCATCAATATTTTACTGTATTTACGTCAATCTCCAAGTTAATTTCTGAATGTTGCGTCTATAAAATTAGATCTTGGTCACATTACATTTGCTGTTTATAACAACTAAGTATCCCATTTAGCATTATCAAAGCTAACCTCTTGCAGCATTTTCTCCAGGATGGGTAGAGCAGGAGATTCAATAAATTTTATCTTATCCACAACTCCTTCCTTTCTTATGAATGATAAACCAATCTTATACGAAGATTTGTCAGTGTCAATGGCAGTTGTCTGCATCATGAAGGAAAATATGACATGATAATTAACTCGTTCAAAGAAAACTGCCAACACCATATATTCTAGAGAGGGTTTAAATAAACATGTAGAAATACTTGGGAAATAGCACGACCAATTGTAAACCATTAACCAATGTCATCATCCTTTTATAAGTTGTTTATTATTTGCAGAATACTTCTGTCAACTAATATTTGAGTTTATCACTCTTAGTATGCATGACTACTATCATTTCTTCTCAAACTAAAAACCAAGGGTCACCAATTTTCGGAAATGATAGCTGGTAAAACAGAGGACGAGCAAGAGTTGAATGACCTTTTTACTAAAAAGACAATGAAAATATACTTTGCCATCCTTAGGTAAGGCCAAGTGCTGTAGTAATGGGTGAGTAGCGTGTGAACACTCCTATTTCTAAGGTGTTCCTTGCATTGATTGGCTTCAGCGGTAGACTGAAAAATTGTCCTTCCTTGGGAGCCAAGCACATTAAACTCCTGCAACAAAGCCATGATTTTTGAGGAATTAAGTTGTATTGAGAATAGACAAAAGTTGTTGATATTTATTTCCACATGTAGTTTATAGGACCTTCAACTTCTCCCTCTATTGCCAATATTTCTTGAGTTGAATGATCAATCTTTATTACGATATGAGTGTTGAAATATAAACGTTCAACCTAAAATCAATTGACATTAATTGGATAGATCCATCTATATATAATAATAGGTCTATTACCTATGTTTGTCAATATGAGGTTATTCTGGTACTCCTAATTAGTAATCATTTTTAGATCTTACAACTGTCTCTTTGAATATAGGTAGATGTATGTGGATTTAGACTCATTTGATTCTCTTTTGGGTTTGAAACCATATTGAAATATGAACATTCAACTCAAAATCAATTAACATTATGTAGATGGATCCATTTTAATATAACTATAAGTCTAAACATTATATTTTTAATGTGAGACTATTCCAAATAATTAGAGTAAAATAAAAATGGTTCAAACAAAGCTCAATCTGATACATCCATCTTTAATAAAAAAATGAGACATACGTAGGATCTAAAAGAGTATGCAAAGTGTTAGAATAGTCCTACACTAAACAATAATAGTTTCGAAGTGATTTAAGGTTCTTGAGTTTTTCCTCCTCTTGCTGTTTAGTTTTGGATCGAACGTCCATGGGATATTAGGATCCAGAAAACGCAAGTTGTTTAGCTGGATTTCAATGTACATCGTTTAGATAGTGAAAGTGTTACTCCAGTGTGTGAGATTGACTTACATTTGTGAATCAAATTAGACGAGGGTTTTAAAATAATATGAGTGTTAATCTTGGAGGCCTATCATTATCGACGGAAAGCTTTTGCCATGGTTGGATCGCAATAGTCACTTCCATGCACTACTCTCACATATAGGGGAGGGCCCACCTACTACGATCTGCCTGCAATCGAAAAATTTCTCATTGTTGACATTCAGAAAAATGACACATCTGGTATATTTAAGATTCCAAGGGATAATGGTGAACCAGAGGTTTGTTGGACTTACCATGGCTGTTTTGCGATAACTTCTCTTATCTCCTTGAGTTGCTCATGCTTTCATGGATAAACACTATCTCTAACATGTACCATTATATGGAGAGAAAAAAACAATACTTGTTAGAATGAGGAAAATAAAATAAAAAATAAGGAGATCAAATGTAGTTCGAAATATCATGTGACTCAAGTAGGAACTACATGTAGTGGGACACATCCCATAGGAAAATCCCACAACATGAAATGCTTCATGAACTTGATGATCATCCTGAACAGAAAGGAAAGACATACCCATATGTAATGTTCTCGTCTCTTTCTATAGACATCCTGAATTTTGTAGATAATATTGAGAAAAGAGTGGAGTCATAGCAATGGTAGGTCCATCTACTTTCCCTAAAACACCACAAACATTCCAAAGTTCCTGGAATTACTTAAACTTCACTCACCATGTTCCATAATCACTCGATGGTCCTGGAAGATCAAGATTTAAGCTCTAAATCAAGTTGTCTAGATCCCTATCGCGAGAATTGCCAATGGAAATTTCTGACGAATCATATCGATGGATATATCTAACGGTTAGGGTTGACGAATGAATCAGGCAGATTTAAGTGGCGAAAATCGCTAGCGAAGTGCCCTGTTTCAATGTCGAGGGCTGCAAAGTGTTTCTCATCACTTAATTGCTTGATTCTTTGTCATCGACGACCAGGATTGATTGATGGTTAGTGCTATAACCTCCTAAGACCATTGTGCCCCTGTTTGAACCTTGAATTCACCAATTTGGACCATCAAGATCCATCGCCGCCATTCATCTCAAGCCATTATGCATCAATGGTTTGAGTTCATACCGATTGCTTATTTAAAGACCCCCACGCCACGCAAGGGAGATCATTGTCAGCTTCGCCATTCTCGCTATTCCCAACTCGAGTCTATTGCTCTCTAGTCATCCTCTAGTCCAACAGGCGATCCCCAGCTTGTTTCTAGCGACTGATACTTCCGATTGCTAGTTTCTTCAGTGAATTCCTAGCATCTAGAGATCTCGTACAGTTGGTACAGGAGTTGTCCGAGTGTCTTGATCATCTAGCTAGCTCCACCGTGCACGAAAGTGTGTTGCAACCTAGATTGATCGCCGTCGACCTCCATGTAGTTCCGTCGACGCCGTATTAGCTCCTAGAAGTCCCAGACATTTCATCTGAGCTCCACAAGTAAGTTCCTAACTCTGCTTTTGCCTCAATATTCCTCTTGAAGTGAGCAAAGATCACATTATCCTGATTTTTGTTCTCCTTCTCTTTCCTCTCCTACAATCACTGGAATCGTTGAGGATGAAGCGGTTCTCACCAATCGTGACATGCTCGGGCTTCAGATAGGGTCAGTCTAGATGCAATGCGATCACGTCATGATGGTCTTCCTTCCTCCTTCTGCTGATGTAATATTCAAGCTCCTCATCCTTGATAAAGCTTGGTCGGAGCTTATGTCAACAGTTGCGAGAGATGTGTGCATGGTCCTTTTCTTGCAGTGATCTGCATTTTTGTTCTTCCTGGATCTCTTTCTCACTTCACTAGTTTCCCCAGACCTTAGACAGAGCTCACTGGCTTCTAACAAGGCCGATCAACATGAACTCTAGCGAGCTAGATGAGAATAGTGATCTAGGGCGCTATTTAGTGTTTGGAATGTATGATTCTGTTCCATTGGATCCGCTATTGCTTTTCTTGGACTTTGTTTCATTTCCCTTGCCTATCCAAAGCTTTGTAGAGCTCATTGACTGTCGTCGATGCTGAGCGGCATGTTCTCTATTGAGCTAGATGGGAGGGAAAATCCAGAGCATCGTTTTATGATCTAATCGCATGAATTTGCTCCTCATGCTTTGTTCTTGCTTTTTCGATCGTGCTTCGAGCTTTTCATTTCAGTTTTAAAGCGAATTCGATCAAAGTTTGTTTTTTGGACTAGTAAAGGGTCACGTAAATCTCACTGACGGATCGTGTCGACGTATTCAGCTGACGGGTCATCGACACGAATCCAATCGACGGTTATGGCAGACGAATCTGTTAGATGGTTATAACTGACGAGAATTATTGTTGAAAGGCTCAGAGTGCAAATAGTTGCAAAGCACATCTTTCCTCTCTTGTATTGGTTTTCTTTTGGTTTTCTGATTGTTGTTTGGTTTTCATTGTACATTTTCTTCATTGCATCCACATCCATCACTCGAGGGCGTACATTAATTAGCATATAAATGCCTACATTGTTTACATTGAATTGAACTTGTTCCTTTCACAAGATTTCATGACATTACTCTAATTTTTATGATTTTGCTTTGTATTGGTTTTCATATCGCTCAAGGACATACATTAACTAGCTTGCAAATGCCAATATTGACCCTCATACGATTTATTTTCCTTTGTCATTTTCATGGACATTCGAAGTTTTCATATTTTCAACATGAGTTTCGCCTTGAGTATTTCTGACCTTTCGAATGATTTCCTATCGCCCAAGGGTGTACATTAACTGGCATTTCAATGCGTACATTGATTTTCGAATTGATTCCTTTTCCTGAATCTTGTGATTTTCGTTTTGCACACTTTTGCTTGAGTTGTTTAGTTTCCCATCCAGATTTCTCATCACATTTATCGCATTGGTTTTGACATGACATCAAGCATACATCCTAGATTAGGCAAGTATGCAATTGCACTTACCTCACAAGCAAGTGATTAGCCAAGAAAGATCGATTTCTCAGGTGCATGTGGGTACCTAACACCTTCCCCATGCATAACAAGAATCCTTACCCTTTCTCTAGCCCATAATGATCAATGTGTTGTAATCCATTGGCACAGAGCATACACCTTCACAATCACTTGCATTCATGCATAGTTTTTCTCTACAATTCATCGCATTCTGGTTTTCCTCATCTTTTTGTTAAATAGACTAGGTGGCAACTTCTTTTTCTTATCCTTTTCTTTGTCTTTCTTTAGCGTTTTTGAGTCAAGTATCCTTCCTCGGATTCACCACCTTCGCCATGGCCTAATTGGTTCTTCATGTGCTTCCTACATGTACGAGGCTTGGTTTCGTCAGCATGGTCACAAGAACTGGTGACTTTGCTAGGGATACAAGATTTTGGCTTTCGTGTTGGTTTCTCTCTTGTTTGTCTTGGTTCATATTTGGTCAGTGTTTGCATTTGCTTACTTGTCGCTCTTACTTGCATATGCTTGATCATACATGCTTTTTGTTTGTTGTGTGTTTCCTTTTATACATTGGTTATGTCACAACACATGCTCATGATATGATACATGACATTTGATGTGATGTTTGCTTCTCTTCACCATCATGATGACACAACACTAGCACTTGCCTTGATCATGCCTTTCGCTTGATTGAATGCTTACTTTAATGTCATGCTTGTGTGTTTTCTTCTCCTATCACATTCGCCATGCTTAGGAGAGTAGAGATGTGCTTGACTTCCTTCCTGGTTTAAAATAAACACACAAACTCAGAAAACAATTAACAAGGCATAACTAGAAACAAATTCTAATTTCTCTCTATGGTTTAATAAAACGCAAGTAAAATACACCAAGCATACTTGCATGATTGATCATATAGGGACATGCATCTTCTCATCTCTAGAGTCCACCTACTAAGTATGAGAAGGACAGTTCTGGTTGCTCGTTCTATGGCTTCGGTGTAAGACATGTAGTTAGACTGTTCCCCCTTGTCCGAGGTTGTGTCGGTGTTAGTAAGGGGTACAACTCCTTGCTACTACAGAAGTCGATGCCACCAATATACCACTGTTCATCGCCTGAGCTTTTGCTAGGAATGGAACGAGACCTTATTTTCTATCTTGAGTCAGAAACCTATATACCTTGAGAGAGTATGGTGTAGTCAACCTACTAGGACACACTTAGTTGGTGAGAGAGCGCATATGAGAATCATACATGTGCATGTATGCCATTCATGCCACTCTAGCAAACATTTGCATTGTGATTACGTTTTCCTCTCTTGTTTTATTTTCTTTTCTTGGGTTTTTTGTTTCTTTTCTCTACCTTTTGTCAATAGTTTTGTGTGCCAGTTCCTTAGCTAGAGCCCGTGTGGTCCCTTCAGTGACTCCTTTTTGAGGCATTTTTTTCTCGACTGTCTTTTCTCTTGTTATTCGTCACTTTTGACAATAGCTCCTCGTAGGTGTCATCCCCTTATTTACGGTCACAGTCCTATCCTCACTTGGTCACGGTCAGTCATGGCTCAGCATGTAAGCGAGCCCCTTTCTTCTATTACTCAAGAAGGGATCCTTGTTTCAGTCCCTTCTTCCTCCTTTATTGTGACTTCAACTACCTTGTCTTCGCCTCATGACCGCCACTTTCAGGTGTGTGGGGTTTCTTACCCTCTGATTTTGGGACACTGGCAAACCCTAATCGGTCTGGAGTCTTCCATTACTAAGGTAGTTACAGTAACAACCACTAAAGCTCTTGATCTGATAGTGTCCTGTCCTTTGTTGAGCTCAGCTACTTTTGATACTCGGTCGACTGCGATCACTCCTTCTATAGGTTCCATGTCTATTGGATAGTTGGGTTTTTAGCCGACTTTGAAATCTGTTACATTCATTGCTCTGACTTTTGGTATTGCTGTCGATAGTCTTTTTGCCATACAGTCCCAGCAACTCCTAGCTCTCGCTTAGAAGTTGTAGGGTATGGTACTTTCGATGGATCCAACTTTGACATCATCCATTCATCTTGTTCCTAAAGTTCCCTTGCAATCAGCTCACACATTCCATGCTGCACTTCACACACCACCACCACAACCATTGCCACAGCTTCTCGCTGCGTCAGCGATGGGAGTGTCGACTCTGCCTCCTGTTCCACCACAACACTATCCACAATATGTAACTCCAACTTTTGGTGGCCAGCCTTTTAGGCTAGTGGGAGCACAGTGCCCAATGAGTTCGATGCTTGAAGACATATCGATGCAACATCTGCTACTCCCGCACTCAACAATACCCACCACACAACATGCCCTCTATCCTTCGTCCTTGCATCAAGCACAGGTTCCTTCATTCATTCCACAGTACCACACACCAACGCATGGGTATGCTGGCCATTCTGCCATTACACCAAGTGGCGAGATGCTAGATCTGATGGAGCACCACGATGCGACTCATTCGACGTACGTTGGTCCTGCCCCAACTGCACCTTCTCTGAAAATAGCAACGCTAGACGCTCTCCTCACTAGGGTGAGCAATCTAAAAAAGCACTACGCATAGTACAAGATTTCTGAGACCTCTGTTACACTCTAGAGGCTACTCTCCCTTCGAACTTTCACATCTCGAATTTTGAAAAGTACAATAGCAAAGGCTACCCTATATTGCATCTAAGGGCATATTGTGGAGACCTAGCTTAGCTTCAAGCAAACAAGAGCTTGTTGATCTATTTATTCTAGAAAAGTCTTACCGGACTTGTCCTAAAGTGGTTCACTTCTTTGGACATGGCTACGATAAAGACGTGGAACGACCTCAGCCCCTGGAATAGTATTCCTTTAATTTGGACATGGTCCCAAAGCATGAGGACCTAGTTGCCACCAAGCAAAAGCCTCATGAGCCATTTGGAGAGTATGTCAGGTGCTGGCATGCTCTAGCTTCACAAGTTTGAGATAGGCCCTATGATGAGGAGTCAATTGAGATGATCATTCGCGGAGCACAATCAACCACCAGGGCTCTGCTTAGAATACAACCCATCACTACCTTTGCATCCCTAACTTGAGCAGGCGCTCACGTGGAGAGTTTGCTACGTAGCAGTAGCTTTCCCACACTCACCGCATTTGCCAAACAGGCCACGTCACCCAGCCATAATGTCGGCACCAGCACCAATAGCAACAACAACGGTACCAGCAACAACCTCAACAAGAGGAGGGATCCTTCAAAGACTGTCGTTGCTTATATTGAATCCCCTACTATGCCTGTGAACTTGGTGGGCCTGCCTGTACTGAATCAGGTAGTCTACACTCTTGCACCTAGGACTCCTCGCCTGTCACATATCACCACCACCGTTGTGCTAGTGTATCCTCCCACGCCGATGAGGCAAGGACAACACTAAGGGCAGAGACGGCCTCAACAACATGAAAAAAACTACACACCATTGGTCAAGCCACTGAGCGTTGTCCTCCCCAAGGTTGTGTTACTCCTGAAGCTTCCGAAAGTTTGCCCATCGTCGAATCCACTTCCATAGTGGTACTGTAGACACCCCGATTTTGAGGTGACCCAGGAATGAGTGTCCCTATGTTGCTTTGGATGCGATCAGCCCTTAAACCGAGCCCCATACCCACTAGCCAGAGCCCCAAATCAGATTTGTGAGCAGGGCTGGCGCACCAAGTTGGTGCAC
>JAMKQA010056590.1:0-19080 GCA_024699735.1 Posidonia australis | reverse complement strand
AGATCTAGGTGGTGACAAAGATGATTGGAAGTCCACTTCGGGACATGTATTCATCTTTGGAGGTGCAGTTGTATCTTGGGGAAGTAAAAAGTAAGGATGTGTAGCGAAATACACACAGGAAGTTGAAAATGTTGCCTGTTGTGCAGCTGCATCACAAGCAGTTTGAATCAGGAGATTTATAAATGATTTAAATCTCAATTTGATAAGTGGTCCAGTAGAGATGTATTGTGATAACCAAGCAGCAATTAGTCTTATACATAATGGTGCAAATAATTCAAGAGGACAGCATATTAACTTACACTATCACTATATTCGTAATATAGTGAAAGAAGGAGAAATAAAATTGAGTTATATTCCTACGGAAGATATGATTGCTGATCTTTTGACAAAAGGAATTCCAGCAGGAAGATTCATTAAGCTCGTGAACTTAATGGGATTAAGGAACATTTCCATGAATGATGGAAATGAAAAACATTCTCATGAATAGTGGAAGTGGAAAATTAAAAATTAAAAATATACACTTCATGGATAATAGGAGTGGAAATAAGACATCTCTGTGCATGGAACTTGTGCATGGTCTTCATAACCAAGTGGGAGATTTGAGTAATGGTCATTGAAGACCATTTGTAATGAAAGGTGGTGAAACGGATGACCGTTTCACCCATTTATGGCTGGAAATCAAAGCCATTGAAGGTCGAATTTACTCCGACGGTTACAATGTCTTAATGGTCGGAATTCTAACGGTTTGGGGGAGCCATTGGAGGAGGGGCGAATGAGTGGTGAAGGTCTCCTATAAATAGAGGACGAGACCAAAAGGTTTGATATAAGAAAAAGAGTCTTCTCCTACTCACCACACGCTAGAGTCCTAAATCCATTGTCGGAATTCTCTTCACTGTCGGCAGTCTTTCCATCAGCAAGCAGTAATCATCATTCTGTTGGACTAGAAATGAAACTCATCTAGCTCAACTGAAGAAACAAGAGCGGGCAAAAAATAAATTTCTTTTATCATATCTTTGCTCTTACAGAAATTGAAGTTGGCTAAACCAATTACTCAAAATTGCAGTGTATACATTTTTTTAAATTATTCCAGTTAGTAGCATTAGTTCATCCTCTTTCATCCAAGCCATATTTTATGATTTCTAACCCACCTAGTTAAGATACAAAGTTGCACGAATACATAAATGCATTTTCTTTAATGGTATTTAGGTGGCATCCAACCTTTTGCTTAAAAAAGAATCCTGGAGAAAACAGTGGCTTACATTGTGGATTGTTATTTATATAAGGTCAAGATTGTTCAAAAATGATATGCACTAAATCATGAGTCAACATGCTTGAGTTCTTAACAATGCTTGAAAAGAAAGAACCAAACCCTTCCTATTCACAAATTAAAAATCAATAACAAGCCACTCTAAGACCTTGGTCTGGACTTACAGCCCCTTCTCAAATCATAAAATACAACCTACATGTGAATGCTTGAATCCTATCTCAAACACGACACCATAGTCAGATTTAAATTAGGTCATTTACATTCTCACCATGTTGTGTATTATTCTTTAGAGCTACTAAAATGTTCAGCTTAAGAAATCACATTATTAGCAGTAAAATCTGAACTAGGCAACAATCTGATAACACATACCAGACGTAGCACATGTTCAATCCCTTCTCAGTCACTAACAAGTTTCTGCTACTTCACCCTATGCAATCAAACTATTAAGGAGAAATTTTTATCAAACCCCATTCAGAAGTCTGACTCCCTTTCTGAATTGACATTACAACTCAAAGTGCAAACAATGGAACCCAATTTTGTTAACTTGTTTGTATGTGGATTGACCAAAAGCTTGCGATGACAGCCAACGGACACAGACCATTAACACCACCCCATCACAGACGGTCATCTGCCAAATCAATGTGACAACGGCCAACAAACATAGACCAGAGCCTCGATTCAAGAGGTTGAAGAAGATTGCTCCAAAACTCAAATAGCAACGAAGAAGATTGCCGGCCACTCACATGCCACACCCAAACTTAATTAAGTTGTCTATTGGGAAGATCCCTTAAAATCATCTTAGAACATTTTCTTTGTAGTTTGTGTCAGGACAAATGACTAAGTTTATGACGGTTATTTATGATAATTTTACTCTAAGATTTAGTGAAACAATGATTTTATTTGAGTTCTAATTACTTACAGTAAATGACAGGTTAAATTTCTCTGTGTTTGTTGCTGCATCACTAAAAATGAGTTTAACAACACTAACGGGAGAAACGTTTTCAAGGTTTAAATTTGATTTTGTTGTTGGTTAGGGTTTAAAGATATCAATTGTCAATTTTTGAATTTACAAACTAGTATAATTTGTCTGTGGTGGAAAATTAGCGTAAGATAACTTAGGGTACGTTTGACTCTTAACTCCGTGCATTTTCTGGCTTTCTCCTTGCTCTTGTAAGTATTTTTATGATAGAACTAGAAGATGTTTTTAAATATCTCACTGGAGTTTTATTGGGGAACTGTCGTAGGTAGTAACAGTGTATTTACTATGTGTTTTGAGTTGTTAGATGATATGTTGATGAATTTAAAACAATGGAATAAATGGATAAGATGTACACAAATGGAGAAGCCAGTTTTAACTTGGGCTCCTTTCAAACCAAGATGGACATTCTGTTTGAAATGTGCTAGCGCTTGGAGAGGACTAAGCATCTAATCAGATGACTAAAGAGAGTCAGCATGTCCCTCATAATTCAAATCATGTGCTACCCCTTGAATAAGACCGGCAATCTAATGTAAAATGCTAGACATAGTCAGCAACAGCATTTGTCAAAAAAATTGAAACCCTTAGATGAAGACTGGAAATCTCACGAACAAGATATGCCATAAAAAAAGTTTGGTTCGACTTCCATCACCCAAGTCACTATAAGGCAATCAAAACACGGGGAGTCGGGACGGTCTTTTGCATTATGTTGCTAAATAAAATTAAAAATAAAAGGCTATCTTAATAAAAATAAAGATGATTTTTATACATAAAATGTGGTATTCTTTCTCTTTTTCCATGAAGAACATCTCTTCCGCATTAGCGGATTCAGTCTCATCTCGTTCAGATTGTATCAATTTCTGTTCATTAATTATTTGAGTTTACTATGTTGAAAGAGGGGTTGACAAAAATGGTATTTGAATGGTCCCTTCTTCCATCCATCAGGGAGTCCGAGGGTGCAACAGCAGCGGCCTCCCTGGATCCCAATGGACAAGGGGCATTAGCTTCTGCAACAAACACCGTTTCCATCTTCCGTAGTTGCCAGGGTCACTTCCGCTTGGTGAGTATGATAGGTTGCAACAGGAGCACGGCCCTCCACGAGTTCATACCGAGGTGATGATGATGAAGTCTGCTTATTGTGAAGAGTCATGGAGTCACGTTTAAGACTCATGTTGTCCAGTGTTTCACCACCGTTTTCTTCTATGGCATGGAGAGTCTGCTTACTGTGAAGTTTTGCAGGAGCAACGCAAACAGTGTCATGTGCCAAGGTAAATCAACTCCTACTTACCGCTCAAGTGAACCTTGTAATGCTAGTTTACTTTTGCTTAGTCACCGTCGCAAGTTGAGCTTCAAAAAGTTTGATTCGCACCAAAGCACATTTAGAGCCAGAAGTACTTCCAAACAGACTTTAGGATGAAGCACTACTTCTGAAAATTGATTCACCATCCATGCACAGAAAAAGTGGGAAAGCAATTCCAGAAGAATCTCAGTCGTGGAACTTCCCACAGAAGATTTGTTTATCAAGTAGGTGAGTCTCCAAATTCAGACCCAAATATCTGAAGACATGTTTTTATATATAAGAGAACACAAAAAAACTGAAGAAATCTTAGATGATTGGATCATTATAAGAATTTTTTTCACGACCAGCATCACAGTAGAATACAAGTCAAAAATAAGTTTTCTGGCCTCAATGCAAACCCAAAGTGCTTCCTGCATGAAAAGGAACAAAAGTGGTAAATTGTAACCTCTTCTCCGGAATAATATCCAAAAGAAGTGATAATCTCCTATTGCCTTCTTCCTCTCCCTTTCTTTGATGTATGTTGTTCCACCTGCTCTTTACCTGAAGCTTCTGTTATATCAGCTGCATAAGATAAAACTGACAGGTTAGAAACAAGCACAATGGATGAGTAAAACCAATCTAGAAAGTTGGCAGGTTATACTCAAACAACAAAGAAAGTAACAGAAAATACCTTCAGGACCTCTAGCCATCAGGGTAAAAAAGATGTTGTTAAGCTTTTCCATCTTTTTTGCATCTTGCGCCTGGTCTGTCTTAAACTTCAAGCACTGGGAAAAAAGGGAAGAAAAGGCCGATCAGGTTTAGGCTTCATTCTTCATATGAATTCGTTTGTATAATAGATTATCAAATCATAAGTGCATGTTTGATATAGACTCATTCATCAATATGACAATACCCTTCGCAAGTCATGATAGGGGCAGAGTTATTATTTTATCAATCGGAGAGAAGATCCTATGAAATAAAACTAAAGCAATATCCACCATGAAACATATAGCTACAGAGCTTTTAAAGAATAAAGAGTGAAATATCAATCTTCATTTTATTGAGCAAATGATTGTCGTTCAAAAAACTGTAGCTCCAAATAATAAGAAGATAACATAAATGGATGAAATATTTTCCAAAACACACCACTCCCTCCACCGTAAAATATATTGAATAACACAGACACAAACAAAGATCATGATATTTAAACACTAGTTCTTATCAGCAACAAACATGGTTGGACCTTCTTAAAGACCGAGACAGTATCAAAAGAAGTACATTTACTTCATTTCATAATAAAATTTGAAGTGTACTGAATGTACTGAAAACTGTAAAAAGAACTTATGGTATTCATCTTCCCTTTTAGAAAAGAAACAGAGCTTAATATCATTCTAGATCATGAGCTCAATATTACTTACTATATTATCACTTGTAAATAACGCTGAAAGAATCACAATGATCAGCAAACAATAAATATATCAGCACATAAAAGCTACTCATGTTACACTAGCAATTTTAGGATGAAAAACCTACAGGACTCCATAACTGAAATCTGTAAATGGAAAAAGATAGTAGATGGAACTCCCTAACCAAATAAAATGAACAGAGAACAATATCGAACAGAATCACCCATGAAAGATATTAGACTAAAGTCCAAACATGGAACCACATGCAAGAACCTCCAAGTTAGAACACCCAATTTCGTAATCATATACTACCACTTGATTAAAAAATATATATAAATAATAGCATCTGGCACCAATGTTTCTGGTTTTTTTGTTTACTTGAGGACCAAAATCAATCACATTCCATCTTCTTTTTGTTATACTAATTTCTAGTTAGTTATTTTATTAGGCACAAAACCACCTAGATTACTTTGTAATTTCCACACAATTATAATGCGAATAAAAACATTCTCTTTCAGTTATTCCAGTCATTACCCATCTCTCAAGAGATTTTTTTTTAATCAAGATGTAATCAAAATACTGGTGAAAATTAGCTAAAACATTAATGGGAAAGAGTTTGACAAATCAATAGATCATCTAACATAGTGATACCCATATATTTACAAAATATGGAAGACTAACCGCCTTTGCAGGAGGAAAACTGAGCTACATTTATTTCATCTGTTGCCTGTTATCATCATCACTCTCTTAGCTCTCCAATGCTATTATATCAATGAAAATGCTAGATTATGCTTCCTAAAAATACATATAGATTATGAGCATGGCATGGTAGATTGATGGAACCATATATCCTATGAAGAACACCCACACACTAACGGATATCCTTAACGATTAAATCTACATCTCTCATGTGGAGGGTGGCCAGCCAGACAACTCTAGGTGGTTCTCATGGTCTTAATTCTTTAACTGCAAATAGATGTTGACTTGTCCACATCAATTATACAAATAGGTCCAGATTTATCTGATTCTAATGGCAAAACTTTAATTTAGAAGAATAAAATATTTTATCTACAATATAGCAGCACATGAATTGTCAATTGGAGATCAAAAACAAAATCCTCAAAGAGAAGTATTTCAAATTACAAGTTGAAGCAAGGAATATGATTCTGATTCAAATAAAATTTCAACTTGTAAATTTCAGGTCAAGCACCTTCTATAACATGGTCCAGGCAGCGGTTTAAATAAACATTTAGACAGATGGTTAGAGCTAGATTACCTCATTTAGACCTTAAGTATCCACCTAAACATCTTTATAGGTTGCTTTTTGTTTGGCTTTACCCACCTAAGGTAATAGCTAAGAGACATAAAAAAAAATTTGGACGAATACCCAACATTGATAAATTTCCAATCAATTTACAAGTTCAAATCAGTTGAAGGATAAAATGATATTATATACAGTTTTCAGTGATGATAGTGTGAGGTGCAATTCTTGTTTGCTCACACACTAAACTACATTCCCACTATAAAATATTATATTTATTAAAACTACTTCATCTAATTGCAATCATACCTATACAGCTGTACCTAATTATTTTACTATCGTTTGTTATTTTGATTAACTAAGAGGCGTATTTAGGTAATTGTCCTCATAGGATTTAAAAAGTTAATAACCAATAGATCATCAGGATAGCTTCTGGCCTTTTCTTAGGAAAATATTCGGTCAAGGTAACTTTCCAAACCTAAGGACCGAAAAAGGAGCAGCACATAAATTACATTCAATCAAAATCACCCATAGATTTGCTACAAACTGATGTACATCTCAAGTTCCCTACACGTTTCTCACAACTATACCAGAAAATTCCATACTAGTCTTTTTTTATCCTGATGTTTCTTTCTAGTTATGTTTTAATGTTTTCTAGAACACTCTGAAAATTCCATACTAGTCCTTTTTTATCCTGCTGTTTCTTTCTAGTTATGTTTTAATGTTTTCTAGAACGCTCTGACATGATAAGGTGACTTTGAATTCCATCAAAACCCCTACAAACAAGTCGTCAATGTAACCTGCTCTCTCACCATTCTCCTTCAAATGTATTTACATTTAAAATTAAAAAAAAAACATCCCAGCTTTCACAAAAAATAACAACATAAAAGAAAGATAATAGCCAAGTGTGTACTTAAATGTGTATTTTTTGAGGACTGTAATTTGAACTATGTCATTTTGGATTTCATTTGGTGGTGGTACTCATAGCAAGTGTTTATTAATATTATATCAAATAGCTATCGTTTGTAAAAAGAGAAAAAGAAAAATAAAGAACGTAATGCCCCTTTCAACCCTAACAGCACGAATTCAAAACGAACGAACAACGCATTGACAGGATAAACATCTTCCACACCACCACTCAAAATCTACGATTTATAAGCAAAACCCACCAAAGCAAGCCACACCAAAACCCTAAAAGACGACGAAATCAGATTCCCACACACCAAAGAGAGACGGACCGAACCGGATGAGTCTTCATACCTCACGGTTGTCAGTGACCTTCAGCACCAGCTTCCCATCGCAGTGCCTGTACTTCATGACATACCGCGACTAACGATCCCAGGAACAAACAAACGTGAGAAGGAAATCAGCCAAAAGCAAACAAATAGAGATGGGTGGATTGGGACTGAAGAGGGAGAGATTCGGCGGAGGAACACATACTGATTGGGGATCTGCGCGGAAGAGCTGGATGGATCTCTCCGCGAACTCGTCCCACGACGTGACGTACACCATTGCTGTCTCCTCCTCGGCTCCGTCTTGAGACCACAGTGGAAAAGGCGATTAGAGCCATTTTTGTTTCAGGAAATTGCAGGTTTTGGTGCCTACGGCAAAAATTCCGGTAGGCACATTAAATCCCATCCGTTGATTTATTTGAACGGTTATGATTAAATCTAAGGGATAAAATCCTAAACTAACTTCTCCTACTTAGAACGAAACGTTCGTCTCCGCGAAAAACCATCTACTGCCGAAGATCCCTTCTGTCTCCACCGTCTCTTCCGTCCCCATCATTTACCGTCAAAGGTCTCTTCTGTCTCCACCATCCACTTTCCAAGGCGTCTGTCCTCCTTGTTCTAGGTTGAAGTCGTACAACACCAATGGAGTGACCACATCCCAACTCTTCTATAGGCAGGGATGCACACGATTCGATCAGAACCGATTAACTGAACTGAATCGAACTATTTTTAATGGTTCAATTTGGTTAAAGTGTTTCTCAAATCTTGGAACCATTCTTAATAATTCAGTTCTTAGTTCTGAGTATGGTTAACCAAATCGAATCGAGAATTGATTTATGTATTAATATAATATATATACATAAATATATATATTAATATATAATATAAGTACTAATACTACTTATTTAGTATTAATATATAATATAATATTATATATATAGGAAAAAGTTCAGTTAAGAACATGTCCTCATTGAAGCATTTTAAGGACATGTCCTCATTTAAGCATTTTAAGGACAACTCCAAAAAACACATATTAAGAGTTCAAATTCAAAATCCATTCCATGAATCTTGATGCACTTCATTTGGATTAGATATAAACAAAAATTCAAGATATTTTGAAAATTTTAGTTTATAGATCTTGTAAATGACAAATTCAATGGTTTCAATACAATAATTACTAAATCTCTAAGTTATAAGCTTCAAAATCAAAATGTAATCAATGAATTTTAATCTAAATCATCTAGATTAAATACACATAAAAAATTACAACATTTAGAAATTCCTAATATACAGATCTATTCGTATATAAATTCAATGGTTCTTTATGAACTATAATGAATCATAATTAACATGTCTTAGATTATTAAACTAGAAGTTCCAAAATCATTTGAAATTTTACATATGTTCATCCTAAAGAATGTGGATGACATATAATGGTTTAGATTTTTAATTTAATAGTTAGATATTGAGACATAAAGGCTGTCCTTAAAATGCTTAAATGAGAACATGTCCATAACTGAACTTTTTCCTATATATACATATATATATATTCTCAAATACACATGTTCAATATTCCATCAACTCTAATTTATATTTCCACAAGATGTGAAGATCATTACTTAGTACTTACTTTCATGATCACAAGTTTATAATTATTTCCAATCTTAACTGAGAACCGAACCGACTATTTTTTGAACGGTTCGGTTCAGTTTGGTTCCAAGTATACATATGATTCGGTTCGGTTCCAATATAGTCAGAACCGATAGATATGGTTCGGTTCAAGGTTCTTTGACAGAATCGAATCGAACCATATGCATCCCTACCTATAGGACGACACGAAAGTTGTCCATTTGCCGACTAGGAGTCGCTGTCGAAAGCTGCTCTTCTCCTCCTACTAGACCGGTATGATTTCGTGTCGTCCTCACTAATTTTTGTTGTTCCTGAATCGTAGCTTGATGATGGTCTGTTGTATGGAAATATTTCTCTGTGGATCATGTTCATTTTCAAAATTTAGGATTATTTCTTTGTGGAACTTGATTTCTATGAGTTTGGGAATATTTCTCTGTCTTTTATGATTGTTGCTATAAAATGTTCTTGAAAAGAAGTTGAAATTAATTCTTACACATGAAGACATGAGTATAGCAATCAAATTTTTGATTTAAAGGAACATACTGACGTTGAATTTAGGTTACTAAATTGCATGACTTGAAATGAATGACATAAACAAAGGCTTGGAATTCACAAACAAGGGCTAATATTTCTCTAAAGTTGTTGACTGTTGCATGTTTCTTGTTGCTTGGAATTCATGAAAGGGAAAGAAGAATAATGAGAAGTTAAAAATATCATTTGATTTAAGTTTCATCTCTTCTGACAAGCATGGTGGAGTGGCAGTTTGTTGCTATTTTTGCTATTATTTTTTGTGATTAGTTTGTTGTTCTATGTTTGAATTGAAATGTAAAGATTTTTTTTCCTTTGTTATGCACTGACCAAGAGTTTGGAATTTTTTTTATGGGATTTTTATGTATGTAGGATTTTATAATTGTCGATGAAGACTTTGGTAGCAAGTATGGAAATTTGTCTATAACTGTTAACAAAGATGATAACATTTGTGTAGAGCTTGATATAGACGAAGAAGAGTTGGAGAAGCAAAATACATCACAATGCACTTCTGAAGTACCTATTCAGTCTTATATGGGTATGAAATTTAGTTCAGAGAATAAAGTATATATGTACTATAATGCATATGCTAGGATAAAAGAATTTTCCATCATGAGAAGTTGGTTTAGAAATTCAAAAAACACTGAACAGATAATAGCAAGGAATTTTGTTTGTTTCAAACAAGGAATTAAAAGATAAATAATAATGGGGGAAAGAAATTAATAGGCGGAGATGTATTTGTGAGGATTGCTCAGCTAGACTCTATGTTGTCCAAAGAGATAAAGGACTATAGATTGTGGATAAATTTGTTGAAGAGCACAATCACTTTCTTACCACACCTAGTAAGGTATCGAAGCTTCGATCTCACGACAAGTTGTCTTCAGTAGCTAAAGGATTAGCTGATACTTTATCTGCATGTGGTGTTGGACCATCTAGAGTTGCACAAGTTCTCTTAGAGAGTGGCCATGAAGGTGTCACTTCCCAACAAATTAATGGCCATAGAAGGACTCGTCAAAATAACATTAGAAAGGAATGTATGGCTGTAATTAGATACTTTCAATCAAAAAGTGTCTTAGACTTGCAGTTCTTCTTTGAATTTAAATTAGATGAGGATCACACAATAAGAAGTGTTTTCTTGTCTGATGGAAAGTCTCGAGACAACTACATGAAATTCGGATATGTAGTTGTTTTTTACACAACTTACAAGACAAATAACTTTAACATGCCCTTTGCACCATTCACTGGTGTTAATCATCATAAACAGTCTACGTTGTTTGGTTGTGCATTGCTTGTTGATGAAACAGAAGACACTTTCACCTAGTTATTTACAACATTCTTAAGGTGCATGTATGGTAACAAGCCAAAGGCTATTATTACAAATCAAGATGCTGCTATGCGTGCTACAATTCCAGTGTTTTTTGAGGGTATAACACATCGGTATTGTTCATGGCACATAGGTAAAAATGCAGTAAACCATATATCAGAGCTCAGATGTAATGTCAACTTCAAACAATACTATGGGAAATGGATATATGATTCCAAAACTCCTATGGAATTTGAGAATCAATGGGAGATGTTGAAAGATATGTATCCCTCAATGCATGTAATACATGGTTGAATACAATGTATGATATTCGAGAAAATTGGGTCTCTTGTTATGTAAATGATGTGCTTATGACTGGAATATTTACTACCAACGATTTGAAACTATCAACACTTTTTTTGATGGTTATGTTCATTCTTGAACTCTTATTTCGAAGTTTGTGTTTCAATATGATAGAGCGTTATCATCTAGACAGAATGTTGAAGAAAGAGAAGATTTGATGACAATGTCAACAAAGTCTATACTTCTGTCTTCTAATCTAATTGAAGCAAAAGCAGGCAAAGAATAAATGAGGACTATATTAGCTTTGTTTCAGAATGAATTGAAGAAAGGATTGTCCTATGTCTCCCAAAAGATATTCAAGATAGGAAACAATGCTCAATACCATGTTTGGAAGCATGGAAAAGAAGGTTGTCCGCAGTCTATATTATTTAACAGTGGTCTTGATATATCTATTTTTTATTCGTGTAAGAAATTTGAGTATGAAGGTATTCTATGCCGTTATATTCTTTTAATTCTGTGGAAAAAGGGAGTGATCGTATTGCCAGAAAAATATATTTTACCTAGATGAACCATACAAGCCAGATATTATACAAGCACTCTTACCAAATTTGATATTCCATCATCATCTGATCAAAGGTATAAATTATGTAATTCATCCTCTTCTGATGTTACCGCAAAATATCAATTCATGATTAGTAATCTATATTCTTCATACAGGTTCACTCCTATCATGCTTTGGGACTTACGATCTACAGTCTTTAAATTAGCCGATATTGGATCTTCTTCTATTGCCAAGTATGAAATAGTAAAGCATGGAATGAATGATTTATTGAATAAACTAGACCAAGTGTATCTCAATAGTACTGTTGGACCTTCAACAAATGTAGCTAGTTCCATCATCGAAGAGCAACTGCCTATTGATTTGGTAGTAAAAGACCCAACTACAATGAGAAAAACTAAAGGAAGGTCAAAAAATAATCCACATATAAAATCTAGTATGGAGGTATCGTTGTCACGATCAAAGAAAGTAAAAAAAACTTACAAAGTTTGTGATCAAGAAGTACATTACATCAATACTTGTCCAAATACAAATTCTTCACTTACACATGAGAAAGATTGGAAGTCTTAGGATTAGTTATCTTACCTATTTTATTTGTAATTTTATCTTGGATCTTTTTGGAGGTCTCCTATCTTTGTTCTCCTGTTTCTGTGTCCTTGATAAGAGTGCTTGTATTTCTATTCAATTTTAAAATATTTGTCCCGGCATTTCATAAAAATGTGGGAAATAACTCTATCTCAGAGTTTTTGTAGGATAATGAATGTGAATGGTAGATTAGTTGGTGAATGAAAGTGATTGTACCTAAAATTGATAAGTTATATTTAAATGGAAGTTCTGCTCAACTTGACCCAAACTAGAATGATAACTCTGGAATTTCACTAATGCAAACCAAGTGACTCACTCCATATTCACTAAAAAAAAGAATTATTCAGGTTCACTTTTCAGAAGTGGATTAGCTAACTCTCAATAGTTTCAATGCTCATTGGATAGTTTAATTCTATCATCAATCATCTCTAGATGTATTTGTACTGGTTGGAAATGAAAAATTAGGACAATGCGACACAATGTCATTCTGTAACTAGGTTGTATGGTTGTATCAAATTAGGGGCGGATGCAATATCATTCTGTAACATTTGGCTGTATGGTTGTATGCTGCATACACAATATCATCCATGGATGTACAACTTTCTCTCTAACATTACAGTGCTGCATGCAAGCTTTAGGCCTCTAATCAAGATTTATTCAGTACAGTGCTGCATGCAAGATTTATTCATGGATGCACAATATAATGAATGATTTTTTCCTTTTAGCTGTATGGTTCTTCAACATTTTTTATTGGTTCATGGAATTTATTTTTTTGCAACTTAGTCTCTCCAGGGTTTTGACAATGCACTTCTCTACATTCAGTCCACAAATGATATACCAAAACTTGATTCTCCAAAACATGATATCTGTTCAAACCTTGTATAGATAATATGTGAGATTTTTCATATTAATGAGATAAATATTAGTTGTTTTGCAGGTTACTAAGGTGAATGAGGAAGATGTGGTTTGGGTGATAAAAAGTATTGCTATTCTGTTTGGTTCTTTGTTGTACTGTTAAAGTAGATGCTTTTGTTGTACTATTAGAGTTATTGGCAGTGCTAATTATCTTTAGATTTCTTGTACTATTAAATGTAGATGCTTTTGTGGAACTGATCCTTAGCAAAAATGTCTTGTACTCTTTGTGGAATGTAGTGATTGTTTATCTCAAAACATGTCTTGAACTCTTTGTGGAATGTAGTTATTATTTATCTCAAAACATGTCTTGAACAACATCACGGAATTGATCATGTGTCCCTGTTAATCGAATCTTTCCATGTAAAATTTCAAAAACAATGTTCTTGATCATCTTGAAAAAGTTGAGAAATTCAAAACTTCAGAAACAATGTTTGTTGATCTCATGAGAATCTATGGTGCTGCAAATATGCTTGAAGAAGCTGTCGACATCTTCTTTAGAATTCCAAACTTTCGATGCATCCAATCGTCGTACTCTCTTAATTCACTCCTTTTAATTTTGTGCAAGACCAACGATGGCCTTTTTTTTTTATCCAAAGTGTTTTGATGAGAATTCCACAACTTAATATACGTCTTGATACAAAAAGCTTTTGGATAATCATTAAAGCTCTTTGTCAACATGGGAAAGTGCATTATGCAATAATGCTCTTGAACGAGATGCATATTCATGAGTGTGTTTCAGATTCAAGGTTGTACTCACTAATACTGTCTTCATTATGTAAACAATCAAGTTCTGCTGGGCTTATAAATTTCTGGTGGAAAATGCGAGAGGCTGAATTTTTACCAAGCAGTTTGGATTATGCCAATGTAATGAAAGCTCTCATTAAAGAGGGGCACGTAAATGATGCCTATGCTATTTTTATGCTGATGAGATCTGAAGGTACAAAGCCTGGCATCGTTGCTTACACTAATCTTCTAGATGGGCTCATTTCTTTTGGTGATTATCTGAAGGTAGAGGACTTGTTTGATGAAATGCTTGTGGTTGGTATTATTCCAAATCTAACTGCCTATAACAACTACATCAGTTGTCTTTGTAAATAGAGTGATTTTAAACAAGCCCATAAGATGCTAATTTCAATGGAAAACGTAGGTTGCAAGCCTGATGTTGCAACCTATAATATCCTTGTTGCTGCACACTGCAAAGCTAGGGAGCTGGATAAAGCAAGGGAAATCAAGTACATCAAAATATAGTCAATCAAAGAAACTCTAAAAGAAATCTCAGAACAAAAACGAATATCCATCAATCAAAGATTGATATATCCATCAATATACATTAGAAGTCATATATAAGCATGCTACAAAATATCAATCAGTTATAAACTTACTACAGAATATCCATCAATATCATTCAAACCTGATTTCATTAGAAGTATCTAAAATACAAATTGCTACAGAAATTTTAACATACATTTCTCAAGTGCCACTAGAAAAAAAGGTCTATAAATTCCATACAAATTTTGGCTTCTTTTTCATAAATATCAATTATTCTAAGTAATTTAGCATTATAAGCCTCAACTTCTCGAATGCGACCTTGTAATTCTTGAAGTTGGACTTCTGCTTGACGCTTGTCATTCATCACTTGCAAAACAACTTCCTTGCTTTAGTTACTCATCTCCTTATCAAGCCATTTAAAAAAATTACAATGACGCTAACTATGACTTGCATTAGGAGAATAATTTGGACATGTGAAAAATCGTCAACCAGGATTAGTAGCAGTCCACGATGTCTTTACAGTAGCAATCAAACCACATTGACAACAAATAGAATCTTCTTCTACTACATTTGTTTTTGAAGTATTATCTGCAAACAAATAACAGCCCATACATTTCTTATAGATGTTATATCCATGCCTGTTCGGAGTGCGAATCATAATATTTAGTATTATGGGAATGGGAATGACAAACAAGAGTATAATGGTCAAGATTTGCAACCATGTAGAATCATAATGGCTGATTTAATAGGATATAAACATAATTTTACTAGAATGTAGAAAATTGCATCACATGACATGTTAAGAATCTAGTACTTTGACTAATTATCTTACTGCATATTGATTGTCAATCTTCGTACCCACAAGGCTACAAGTGCCACAAAAGAATATCTTCATGTGTACTAAAAATCTTATGGAGAAGATGGTTAGGTGTTGTGCCTTTTGGAACTGCAACCCAATTTACAAGAGAAGATGGTAGTCTCTTCAGTGTTTTATCCTCGTACAAACAAATGCCATTAGGTTCTTTGTACAATCCTGGAGCTAATAGTATTATTGAGAGTTACTATACCTTCTTCTAAGATTCAGCCCTACTCAACAGATATACAAGACTTGCAAAATGCATGGCGGTTGACATTATAAGTTAGACAATTATTTTGAAACTTGACTTTATTCTTATGAATATATAAATATTATTCATCAGCTCATGTAATATTATTAGATCTTCCCTGCTCCTACCAAGCAGTCTTATTGATAATACTTAATAAAGGATTTAAATGTTGCCTAAAAGCAGGATTTTGTAAGAACAAATAAAAAAATTTGATTGCAAATCTTGATGTGATTTACTTCTTCTTGTTCGCTATCCTTTTCAAAAGTTCATAATTAATAAAGGATTTAAATGCTTTGAACCATAAACCCTAAAAATTGAGTTAGAGTTACATGCTATGAAATGCACATGCTCTAAAATGCAAAATCAAGTGAAGTTGCAAAATCAATTCGGCATGACCATATAAAATCTAACTGAAAACCAATCCAAGCAACAACATGCTCTTTACCATGCTCAGACAACCTACCCATTACGAAAATATGGTAGTATTAACAGAAAAGTTATCCATAACAGAAAACCAATCCAAAATCAACAAGCATGGTAATATTGACAGAAAACGTATCCATCACGAAGGTCTTTCTCTTCCTCCTCGTGTTGCTGCCCTAATCAACCTTCTCCAAACTTCCACCACTTTGCCAAGTCCCACCTACCGAGATTGAGAAGACGTCGTCTTGGAGCTCATCGTCTTACGCTCCTCTTCTTCTGTTATCACCAAGCTCAACTTCTTTCGCCATCGTCGAGCTCAACTTCTTCTGTCGTCGCGTAAGAAAAGGGAAACGAAAGGAAAGAGGGGAACGAGATGAAGGAAAATACGTCCGCCCTTCAATCTTCAATACAACAGGAAAAAAATTTAATCCCAACCATTACTTCAATCCAATGATTGAAAATAAAATAACTTAAGTCGCCTACAAAATTTTTTCCTATAGACACCAACACAAAAAAACGGATCCTTTTTGTTTTGGATTGTTTTGCTTGCATAACCTCAGGAAATTTCTTATTTGCCTGTGCACCTACATATTCACATAACTATAAATTTCTTGTGTATTGAAACTTATTAAGATATCCCTTAAAAAAAGTGTTAATTAAGATATCTTTCCATTTTAATGAAATGACTGTAAAAACAGTATTGTTAAGCCTTTTAATTTACAAGTATATTTTAGTCTATGTGAAAATTTAGATACAATTGTTCCAATTTTTACTCAATTGGATAGGTCTAACTCTCATTCCCAACTGTTAAAATATTATGGCTTGATTTCATGTGTTACTTATTTCCACTTGGAATTTACAAATGACGTTGAGATTGTTTTAAGAACATAAAAGGATCTCAGACGTCACCAATTCACAAGGTGAAAGGATGAGTCGATGAGCAACAGTTGGCGTTGTATCAAATAAAGAGGAGAGAGAGCCATGAATGCATGGTTGGTATCTCATGTCATAAATTTCCGTTAAATAATATCAGAAACACAATTTTTAACGCAGTATAATGTGAAAAAACGTCAAAGAAAGAAAGAAAAAAAAAAAAAATCAAGTTCCTAAGTTAAGTAGCAGAATCACAAATTTTAACTGATACAAATCCATTTCCCCTCGCTCACATTAAATACGTACGTACATAATTTCACATCTCTTTTAGTTTAATTAGCCCACGATGACGATCCCAATGCATGCATGCACGTAGTAGTCACAACAGTAATCACGTTAAAGACTTTTACATCACACTTTGACTTTGGTTGGTTGATCTCCGGCTGTTGCACGGCGGAGGTGGTTGGATCTATCAGTGCGGCCCCCGCCCCCAGTTGCAGTGTCTAAAGCTTTAAATTCCCGGCTGGCGTGCCCGTCAGTAGCCTGGGTAGACTGGCGGCGGTGGCGACGAGTAGTCGAACCCCGCAGTTGGTGGTAGGATGAAGGGTGGAGGTGAACTTGCCGGTGGTGTGGGGGGAGATGACTCGACTGGAGGTGGCGTTAGTGAATGGACAGGTGGTGGGGGAGAGAAGACTGCTGCTGCTGGTGGTGGTGAATGGTCTGCAGGAGGACACGAGTCAGGTGATGGTCGTGGTGGTGCTGAGTGGACTGGTGGTGGAGGTGAGTACACCGTCGGAGGCGGGGAATGGACTGCTGGTGGTGGTGGTGAATGGAATGGTGGGGGAGGTGAGTGCACTGGCGGAGGAGGGGAATGAACGGGTGGTGGTGGCGAGTGGACCGGTGGTGGCGGTGAATGTACCGGTGGTGGTGGTGGCGAGTGGACCGGTGGTGGCGGTGAATGTACCGGTGGTGGTGGTGGCGAGTAGATGGGCGGTGGTGGTGGCGATTGGACAGGTGGTGGCGGTGAATGTACCGGCGGTGGTGGCGGCGAGTAGACAGGCGTTGGTGGTGGCGAGTAGATGGGCGGTGGTGGTGGCGATTGGACAGGTGGTGGTGGTGAATGTACCGGCGGTGGTGGCGGCGAGTAGACAGGTGGCGGTGGTGGTGGCGAGTAGACAGGCGGTGGTGGCGGCGATTGGACTGGCGGTGGTGGTGGCGATTGGACTGGTGGAGGTGGTGATGAGTGTACTGGTGGTGGTGGCGAGAAATTTACCGGATCTGATGTTATGTCCACTGGTGGTCGTGGAGACTGTACTGGTGGAGGTGGAGGTGGAGGGTGCATTGGAGTCACCGGGCTCTCCCCGCTTGTTGATGGCGGCAGAGACTGCACCGGTGGCGGTTGTGAATCTTTCACCGGTGGTGGAGGAGAGTACACTGGAGATGGAGGTGGGGGTGACTTCACCGATGGTGGTGGTGGAGGACGCATTGGTGTCACCGGGCTTTCCCCGCTTGGTGTTGGCTGTGGAGAGTGCACCGATGGTGGCGGTGAGTGTTTTACCGGTGGAGGAGGAGAGTACACTGGAGATGGAGGTGGTGGTGACTTCATAGATGGTGGTGGTGGAGGACGCATTGGTGTCACCGGGCTCTTTCCGCTTGGTGTTGGTGCAGGAGAGTACGCCGGAGATGGAGGTGGTGGTGAAGAACGCATTGGTGTCACGGGGCTCTCCCCGCTTGGTGTTGGTGCAGGAGAGTACGCCGGAGATGGAGGTGGTGGTGGAGGACGCATTGGTGTCACCGGGCTCTTTCCGCTTGGTGTTGGTGCAGGAGAGTACGCCGGAGATGGAGGTGGTGGTGAAGAACGCATTGGTGTCACCGGGCTCTCCCCGCTTGGTGTTGGTGCAGGAGAGTACGCCGGAGATGGAGGTGGTGGTGGAGGACGCATTGGTGTCACCGGGCTCTTTCCGCTTGGTGTTGGTGCAGGAGAGTACGCCGGAGATGGAGGTGGTGGTGAAGAACGCATTGGTGTCACCGGGCTCTCCCCGCTTGGTGTTGGTGCAGGAGAGTACGCCGGAGATGGAGGTGGTGGTGGAGGACGCATTGGTGTCACCGGGCTCTTTCCGCTTGGTGTTGGTGCAGGAGAGTACGCCGGAGATGGAGGTGGTGGTG
>JAMKQA010056589.1:0-21954 GCA_024699735.1 Posidonia australis | reverse complement strand
AAGTGAATTGAGATACAAGTGTACAAACAAGGTAACTTTTGTACTTATAATATTCTAAGTATTGAATATAAGGGTTAAATCTCAAGTGGGGAACTTGAGGAGTGGACTAAGCCGGGGTTGGCTGAACCACTATAAATCCATTGTCTTTGCGATTGAATGTTCTTTGTGTTAAATTCTTGAATTGCTTAATAAACTCCAAAGACATAATTTAAAACCGGAAAAACTCTATTCACCCCCCCTCTAAAGAAGCATTAGGATCCAACACATTCTACATGTAGGCTTCATTTAGGATTGTGCCATGTGATAAAAAATTACTTATTAGCGGTTTCATTTTGAGCCATATGAAACAGGATTAGGTATCTTAACAAAAATTGTAATTTTATGTACCTCACCTGTTACTAGTTGATTAAGTGGGTTGGGAAATAGATTTGTTTCTACATTTAGTTTTTTTTGTTATATAAATTAACATATAAATTATTTTAGTTGATTGTCCATTAAATACATGTTAGTGGGTAGTCCAAAACAAAATCGAGTAATTATGGTTCCCCTTGTCCGAACACTTGGTGGATTAGAATAATAGATAAGGCGTTACGTCCTAGTACCGTCAAGTTAATGGTTCTACTTTCATTCCTAATATTGGTAAACCCTAATGCTTTCAAATAAAAAAATTGTTTAATCCTAAAACAAATTTGGTTCAAAAAATTTAAACCACAGCTCCCCCAAAACATGAAGTTAAGCTTGATTTACAAATTCTAAATATCATAATCGATCTTGTATTAGAAGAATTTAAGTATAATGAGACTACTTGGGTAGTTTTATGTATTTCCTTACGGATTTCACTTATTATAATAAATAGATGATAGCTAAAGAGACTAAAAAATGACAACCACGGACAGGCTCTGTCTTCGTCACATCTCTGGTTGATTCCTCTGGAAGATAAGGTTCAAGTCCAGTATATGAATAGAACCAGGAAGATAACGCACGGCCTGAGGATCAGATTGAGAGGAGAGGAGGAGGAATGGCGCAGTCCACCGTCACAAATCTCATCATCAACCCACACCGTTCCTCGTCCCTCTTTAATAAATCTCAATTCCAAGTCGTCCAAAAGCCGTCACTTGTCTGCAGTTCAGCCATCAAATCTCTTGCGTCTACGTCGTCTAACAATCATGATGAAATCCTTCAGGTTAAAATTATAAAGTATAATAATAATTTACTAAGTTTTCATTTGCTTTTTGCTCAGCTTTCACCTGATTTTTACTTGTTTTTCCATCTAACATCTTCTGTTTTTGAAATAATAATAACAATTGCTTATAGATTGATGCTTATGATTTTCCCTTTTTGATTATATGTATTTAGGAAGCATTCTTTTTTTGTTTTGTATTCAATGAGAAATAAACTAAGCATATGGTCTTTAAAAGATGAATATGTATGCAGTTCATCTTGTTCACCCTCCTTGTTCTTGAATTGACTGACTGCTTACAAGTTCTTCTCTCATTCTTCGTGGACTTGGTTGTATAATAATGGCTATGATATGCAAGCTTTTTTGTTTTGGTAAATTTTTTATCTTCTAATTTCGTTTTGACTTAGCAGCAAGGGAAGAGGAGGATTGCTAGGAAAGCTCAAAGAGCACCCAGACCTCTTGTAAAAGTTTCAACATCGGATGGGAAATGGCACGACAAATGGACCATCAACTACACCTTTACAATAAGGGAACTTCAACTAGCAGATCTTGCTCATGATGGTGAACAAGACAAAGCCGTCTCAGTTGCCCTTTCAATTAACAAGGTAATTGTGATCAGTTTTTCATTTGCACTTTATTCGGGTTGTTGTACTAGTACTTACACGTTGCATATCATACTTGGGACATCAAGCTTTAGTGCTGCTTAAATCTGTAATAACCAACAATCGTAGTTCATAGCTTTCCTTCGATATATCTCATGCCGTTTAGGATGAAACTTTGGTCTTCTTCCTTTCCCTATGGCTACTTCAGCTTTATATTGCTTTGTACAAGTGAACTGGTGTGCAGTTTACATGTCTGATCTTTGTAGAACAGCTTTTGCATCAACATGAAATATTATAATCTTTCCTTGAATTTATGATAACAAACTTATGCTTTCCAGATAATTTAGGTGTTAGTTACTTGATTAAATTTGGAGATGCTACTATATATCGTGTAGGGAAGCATGAAAGTATGTAACCTCAGGCATCCATTGCTTTAATCAAATGTACATTGCGTGAAGAGTTTTTTGGTGGAACTTTTATGATGTGTAGGTTAGTACACGGACATGTCTAAATTAATAATAATTTTTTATAAGTATAAACTGATGTTTGATGAATGTACCAGTAAGCCCTTCAAAGGAGGAGAGAACTTTAATGATGATAGAGAAGGAGGAGGACTACAATGCCAAAGTGACTTCGATGTCAATACAGTAGAAGGAGGAGAATGATGATAATGACAACATCAATGTTAGAGGAGGACTAATATGAGAAAGCAATGTTAAGGAGGGAGATCAAAGATGAAAGCAACAATAAAGGTGACAATGAAGACAATGACAAATTGAAGAGGGACAAAGATGTTAGAGGGGAAAGAGGATGACCACTACGATAGAAAGAGGAGGATTACAACGATAATGATGACGACGTAGGATTACAACGATAGTAGCGAAAGAGGGGGATAACAATGCGGAATTGTGGGACCCAATGTCAAGTGAAAGAAGAATGGTATAAATTAAAACTTGATGAGTCCACAAGTATATCAAGATTTACCATGATTAGATGAATGCTTGAATTTTCATTAAGTATAAGATTTTCTTAATTTATTTTTTTTTCCTAAAACCATTGATGAAGTTCACAATATGCTTAATACCCTTCTATTGCCCATATTTTTCCTAATTTCTTCCTTTCATTCAAATTCGTTACGTTCGTATCCCTACTATGACCCACCTTTTTCATCCACACAAATTAATCATGTCATGATTAAGCCTAATCTAAATACTAACATTGCTAACTTATCCTTATTTAATTCCAAAACCACTAAACATTACCATCATCAGCCACCCCAGCCATCATTATTGTCGTTGATACTATTATTGCATCCACCACACCATCACAACCACCATCATCACATCACCAGCTTTATCATTGTTGCCACCACCATCATAAATGCTACTTCACCACCACCTCTCCACCTCTATCTTTGTTGTAGCCATCACCATCACCAGCTCACCTCCTTCGTCATCATTCTTGTCGCCACGACAACCACCTTTGTCACGAGTATCATCATCACCACCACCTTGGCATCTTCATCACCAGTATTGCCTCCACCACCTTCACAATTGTTGCCATTTCCACCATTATTTCAGTGCAATCTCAACCACCATCATCTTTGATATTTATTTTTTGTTGCATGGGATGTTTGATGAAAAAGAGAGTAGTAGTAGAATGATGAAAGGCGAAAGAGAGGAGGAAGAAAGCTAATGATTATTAGGGATATTAAAGCAAGATGGAGATGAATATTTAGATAATTTTCATGTTAAATATTGTTTGTCTAGTACAAAGTACAAGTTGTTAGATAAAATGCTCATTCTAAGGCATGAAAGTAAATAATTTGGACTCTTAACCAGGATATTGGGAGCAGTTGGGGAAGTAAAGGGGTGTTGAGAGCATTATTGGGTTTTTTTAGGGTTGTTAGGTCAAGAAAAACCTTTTTTATGAACCAAATTAATTTAAAAAGAAACCGACATACTGACGGATTAAACATGTGATAAGGGGTGTCGGGAGAAAGAATCAAGAGTAATTAATGGAGTATGGAGAATCAATGTAACGTCTCTAATTTTCATAATAATTTAAAACAAATTAAATTACAGGAAATTAAAAGCTAAACAGTAATGTCTACAACTAGGAACCTATGTGTGTGACGGTAAGACTCTAAACTATGTGCACTATGTCAAACTCACCTATACGCCTAAACCTAAAAGTCATTCAGCATGTACTCCATGAAAATGATGAAAAATAAAAATATAATTATTTTCTTTTAAATTTATTTTGCAATCATTTTCTTTAAATTTACAAAAAACCAGCAATTCAAGCTCAATAGGCCGAAACCACAAGAAACACAGGCTACACTGGCTAAACTAGTAAGCATAGGCTCGATGTGTTAAAAATCACAAGTAAGGCCCTCAATAGCAAAGACCACACACAGTGAGTCGAGAAACTTGGTGTTAAGCATCTAACTCTGATCACAAATAGTCACTGAGATGCATTGCACTGCCACGGTGTGCTATCCTATGTAGAAGTCAACCGCTGTTTCACAATTGCCCCATATGAAGAACCGGCACTCAATAAATCCCTTCAAGGAAGGCAGTCCCGTCTCTCAAGACACTACCAGCTATAGGGCACGTGTCCATCTACACTGGCTTCCACAGGATATGCCTCCTGACGATGTCCTCTACACGGTGCTTAGGAGAGAGTTTCATACCTCTACACTCGACGACACCTGAGCCTCAGTACTCACGACGACAGTAGGAGTATCATACCTCTCCATCATGCTACAAAATACTTCAACCTGCAGATCATAACTCTAGTCTCAAAACGACAGTCAAGGAGTTCATACCTTAAAGATCCGACGAATCTTTGTCTCAGGTATCTCGATCCTCGACCTTAACCAGGGAAATATGCTCTACCATTTGAGAATGTTGTCACATTCCTTGGTCCCGACGACACGGTCCCACGTTCTCTCGGTCTGCACAAAGAAATAATGAAAAACCATTTTCCAAAATGGACTATAACATTCCTTTGAAATTTATTTCCCAAATCATTCCATATCTTTGGAAAATTAATCCAAAATTCTTCACAAAACTAGTGCATTAGGTTTCTTGCAAGACTACTACTGATGGCCTACAAGTCTACCTTAAATTGGTAAAACAAATTAATACGAAAAATCTTCGAAAATTACATTTATAAAGGAGTTGAGACTTGATTCGGCAGATCGATCAAAATCGGGCGACTGAAATGGATACAGGCATCCAAAACGGTAGATTGAAATCTGGTTATGTCGATCGAAAATTCTTGATTCAAAAGACCAAAATAATACGGCCAATCGAACAAGGTCGAACGGTCAACACCCATGGTTTAGAACGACAGATCAAAGAAATTCGACCGACTGAACGAGGACTAGAGGACCGAAATTGATAATAAAACTCACATAAAACATATGTCGTAGACCCTCATGTTTACTCTAAAATCACATAAAACAAACTAAAATCCATGCATCATAGCTCACGTAATAAAATCACACTAAAAGAGTCGAAAGGACCTAAAACTCAACCACTATCATAAATGGTTATAAATATCACTATAAATCACCATAATTTCACAATAAATTCTAAGAATGTAAATTTACCTAGATTTCATGTAATTCTAGTTTTTTTTACCATTTTTCATGTATTTTAATATAAAAGGTGAGGTGCATACTTTATACGTGACCCAACTTTGGTCTCTGACCACCTCGGTGAGCTCAACCTCTACAGATGTTACCTCGGCCTTGGGGACGACTCACCGAAGCTTCACGCATCGTCGTACGCTGCCGCACGCTGTCGTCCGCCCTCGGGCACACTAACAGGGGAGGAAGTAGGGGAGTAGAGGGAGAGGGAGAGGGGATGAGGGTAAGTGATGAGAGGGAGGGGGAGTGAGTGTGTGGGAAGGAAAGAGGGAGAAGGGTGTGTCGGTCTGGGGAAGAAGTAGGAGGAGAAGCACTAGTGTCTGCGGGAAGAAGAGGAGAAAGAATAGGAAAGATGTGGCAGGGAAATGTGCATGGCCTATGCTCCATATAAACACACACATCAGGGAAGATGCGTAGAAGCTCAACTACCCCACCATGCATGCGCGCAACCACTACAACCTAATCTCCAATGACACCTACCAGCTTCGAGGTACGAGCCAACAACCAACCATTCCACCAACTATCCTACAAACGTGGGCTCATACATGAGTCCACAATCACAAGCATAGTGTCAACCACGTAGGGACAAGCATAAGAATACATAAACAGCCACCGATCTACGAAGTCCAAGTTTAAAACTACAAAATCACCCAAATGGGCCTTGGAATAGTAAAACTCGTTCAAAAATTAATTCATAAAAATGTAAATAATTATAAATACATTTACAGGTGTTACATCTTAATCACCTTAGAAGAAGATTTTGCCTTCGAAATCACTAGTCGGTGAAAAGATACAGATATTGGGTTAGGATGGTTTCCTTTCGCTCCCATATGGCCTCCTCAACTCCATGATGTCGCTACCACACTAAAACTAGCGGAATCACCTTATTCCGCAGTATTTACTCTTTGTGGTCAACAATCTAGGCGATATCCTCCATAAAAGACTGATATTCCTGGTGTTCCTCTGGCTGAACTGGAATCACATGAGATATGTCAGTTAACGCGAATCATATGTGATAACATTGCTATGTTGCATTAGAATACATCCCAATCCAACACCATTGGCTTCAATATACACAGTGAAGTCACTATTTCCAAAAAGTAGAGTCAACGTAGGAGCAGAAACTAGACGAAACTTCAACTCCTGGAAGCTCGCCTAATAATTCTCCTTTATTGATTAACTCTATTAGAGGCACGACTATGAAGGAGAAATCCTTGATAAATCTCCTATAGTAACTTGTAGACCCAAGAAACTTTTGATCTTCGTCACCATATTGGGTTGCTCTCAACTACTCACTGCCTCTACCTTAGTAGGATCAACTCTGATGACTTCTCTAGAAATCAAATGGCTAAAGAACATAACTTCACCTAGCTAGAACTCATACTTGAAAAATTTAGCGTACAACTGATAACGCCTCAGAATATCCAAAACTGTCCTCAGATGCAAGATGTAAGTCTTCATGTCAGGGGAGTAGACTAGCATATCATCAACAAAAATCACAATGAATTGGTCCAGAAAATGTCTGAAAATCTTATTTATTAGATCCATAAACGCAGTTGGTGTAATTATCAAGTCAAAGGACATGATCGTGAACTCGTAATGCCCATATCACGTTCGGAAAGTAGTTTTCTGAATGTTTAAATCTTATATCCTTAATTGGTGATACCCCAACCTCAGATCGATCTTTGAGAATATTGAAGCAGACTGCAACTCGTCAAACATGTTATTAATGTGGGGTAGAGGATATTTGTTCTTCACCGTAATCTGGTTCAGCATCTCATAATTTATATACAACTAGAGAGAGCTATCCTTCTTATGGACGAACAAAACAGGCACTCCTCATAAAGACATACTCGGCCTGATCAATCCCTTATCCAGCAACTTTTGTAACTAGTTTTTGAGTTCTCACAACTCTATTGGCGCCATGTGATAAGGAGTCTTTGACACCGCACCAGAATCGAAGATTAGATCGATCGTGAACTTTACTTTCCAGTAAGGTGGCATATCAAGCAAATCGTCAGGGAAAACACTGGGATATTCACACACTACAGAGATGTTGTGAACACCGAACTTAGGAGAAGTGGAGGTAACTATACTAATGAGGTACCTTACGCAACTCCTAGCTAGAGACTTATAAGCCTTCATAGCCGAAATGACAAGCTTAGACTCATCTTGATACCTACCTTGCACAAAGAAGGATCTATCATCAGGAGACCTTAAATAAACGTTCCTTCGAGTACAGTCAATCAAAGTGGACTGCTGCATCAACCAATCCATGTCGAGTATCACATTGTACTCCTGTATGTCCATCACGATCATGCTGACATCGAACTCTATACCATTTAGCGTCAAGTTGATAGACCGTAGATACATGCACACTAAATTGTGCTCCCTCAGCGGCATTACCATGCTGATATGAAGGACCAGCCTAGTTGATCTCTTTCCTAATTTCATTGTGAAAGGCTTAGAGACAAAGGAGAAAGAATTCCTTAAATTAAACAACACTTTGGCCATTCGGTTTGCCACAATAAAAGAACCTGATGATCAAATAAAACAACAACACTACATCCGTACATTAGACAGTTGTCCAGGTTACAGAGAATATTACAAGAATTATAGAGGATCATAATACTGATTAATCATCCTTCTCCTCAATTACATCTCTCGATGTCCCAACGCCTAGCATTGCAATAGTGAACATCCTTCTTGGGTGGTTCTAGACAAGACTTCTAGACATATCTCACCTTCCCGTAATTATAGCACACCATCGAGCCTGAAATCTATCGAGGATGAGGATAAAATACAGCAATATGGTTTGCCTGATTACAGTTGAAGCACTGGCTTCCTCGAGGAGCACTAAAACTTGTGTGACTGAGCATCAGAAAAGCTATGCTGACCCGTAGAAGTACCACTAGACTTCCCTTTCTGTTTCTTCCCAAAACTACCTGAATCACAGGTACTTAGAGGACTAGAGATAGGGAACCGACAAGTAAAAGAAGACTTATTCTTTCCTTTAGGACGGTTTTCGAGAAACTTCTTGTGTTCTGTATCAAAACGATAGGCCATCTCGACCATGCCTTCAATGGTCTGAGATTGACAGTTGATCATCTCCACCCACAGCCCTGGGTTCAAGCCATCCAAGAATCTCTGCATCTGCTCCTTTGACTCATAGGTGGGAGCGAAATGCTTCAACCAGAAAAACTTAATTTCATACTTGAGTATCGATATAGTGTCGTGCTCTAGACTTCGGAAATCTTGACGAAGCTGCTCCTTCACATGAGTGGGGAAATACTCGACATAGAAGGTCGTCTTGAAATCCTTCCATTAGATATGAACAGTTACTGAATCTGGGAATTTCAACTGTTTTACTGACTTTCATCACTTATTTGCCTCACCTTCTAGTAGATAAGTCGTCAATTGCACCTATTACTCTTCTACTCATGCTATCTCTAGCATTTTCACTACCTTCTCCAGTTAAGCCTTACTCTTCTCAACATTGATCTTGTCCTTTAATGACGGTGGATGAAGCTTCGTGAATCGACTCATCCACAGATCATCCATCGGCTCATTGGAACTACTTTTGTTGAACGTATGGGAGATCTTGTGCACCAAGCTTCGCAGTTCGGCACGAACAGTCTTCCATCTGTCCGTCTCTTCACGGGACTCGAAATCCTCAGTCGGGGCCTTACCTTTGCGATCACGAGAAGACATTTTATAAAAGGAGAAAGGCAAAATACCTGCATCACAAACAAAACAGTAAGTAGAAAACCATGAAAAAAATCAGGTATAAACTCTATCATACATGTAAAACTTATGGAGTCTCAAAATTGGACACTTTAGGCTAGTGCAATTTAGTGAATGTAGAGTTCTGCTGTAACATTCGTAAATTTCACAATAATTTAAAACAATTTAAAATACCGGAAATTAAAAAATAAACAGTAATATCTACAATCAAGAACCTGTGTGTGTGACTATAAGACTCCAGACTATGTGTACTATGTCAAACTCAACTGTTCGTCTTCAATTGCAACCCAAAACCACAACAAACAAGCGTGAGTGACAAAAGTTACCTAGCACGCACCCCACGAAATGAAGAGAAACAAAACTATAATTATTATTTGAAAATCATTTTCTTCAAATCTATCGAAAACTAGCAACTCAGGCTCAACATGTCGAAACCATAAAAAATTTGGCCTACATCGGTCAAACAAGCAAGTATAGGCTCTACCAGTCCAAAACCACAAGTAAGACTCTCAATAGTCAAAATCACACATAGTAAGTCTGAAAGCCTGACACTAGGCAACCAACTCTGGCTACAAATAGTCATTAAGTTGCATTTCATTATTACAGTGTGCCATCCTGTGTAGGAGCCAACTACCATTGCACGATTTTCCTACATGAAGCATCGATGCTCAGCCAATCCCTCTTGGGAAGGCAGTCCTATCTCTCTAGACGCTACCAATTACAAAATATATGTTCCACCTGCATTGGCCTTTACAAGGTACGCCTCCTCACGGCGTCATTTACACGATGCTCAGGAGGAAGTCTCATACCTCCACACTTGACGACATTTGAGCCATAGTACTCTCGACGACAGTAGTAGTATCATATCTTTCTATCATGCTACAAAACACCTCAATCTGTCGACCACATTTCTAGGTTTGAAACGACAGTCAAGGAGTCTTATACCTCCAAGATCGCGAATCTTTGTCTCAAGTATCTCAACTGTGGACCTCAACCAAGGAGACGTATCTGACTATCCAAGAATGTCATTACATTCTCTAGTCTTGACAACACGGTCCCACGGTTTCTCGATCTGTACATAGAACATCAAAAAAAATCATTTTCCAAAATGGACCATAATATTCCTTTGAAATTTATTTTCAAAACCATTTCATATTTTTGGAAAACTAATTTAAAATTCTCTACAAAACCGACACATCAGGTGTCCTGTAAGACCACCACTGATGGCCTACAATCCTATCTCAAATTAGCAAAACAAATTAATATGGAAAATCCTCCAAAATCACATTTATAAAGCAGCTGGGGCTTGATTCTGTAGATTGGCCAGAATCAAGCGATCAAAATGGGTAAAGGCATCCAAAATGACAGATTGAAATCTGGTTCGATCGATCGAAAATCCTTGATTTAGAAGACTGAAATGATTTGATCGAATGGTCAACACTCATAGCCTAAAATAGTAGACTGAAGAAATTCGATCGACTGAACTAGGACTAGAGGACTAAAACTGACAGAAAAATGACATCTCGAAATAGTTCAGTTTGTCGTTTTCTGTAAATTCAGAAAATGACCCCCAATACACTGTTCGACTCTTCTCTCAAATGGGAGTGAAGGATGGATCTACCAAACAATCACAATAAAACTCACATAAAATAAATGTCATAGACCCTCGAGTCTACTCCAAAACTACACAAACCAAACCAAAATTCATGTATTATAGCTCATGCAATAAAATCACAAAGTTAGAAGGGTTGAAAGGATTCAAAACATAACTAGTACCATAATTGATCATAAATACTACCATAAATCACCATAAATTCACAATAAATTCTAGAAATGTTAGTTTACTTAGATTTCATGCAATTCTAATTTTTCTACCATTTTTCATGCATTTTATTACAAAAGGTGAGGTGTGTACCTTATACGCATCCTCTGGTGACCTAACTTTGGACTCTGACAACCTCGGTAAACTTGACCTCCACAAGCGCTACTTCGATCTCCGGGACGACTCACCAGAGCTCCATGCATTACTGCATGTCGTCACATGTCGTCATTCGCTTTCAAGCACATCAACAGGGGAGGAAGCAGGGGAGTGATGAAAGGGAGGGGGAGAGTGTGTGGGAGGGAGAGAGGGGGAAGGGTGTGTCAGTCTGGGAGGAAGAGGGAGGAGAAGCGTTGGCGTCTGTGGAAAGGAGGAGAAAGAAGAGGAAGGAAGTGGCGAGAAAATGTGTATGGCATGTGCTCCTTATAAACACATGCACTGGGGAAGATGTGTAGGAGCTCCATGCATGCATGCAACTACCACAACCCAACATCTAACCACACCCCACAGCTTCAAGGCATGAGCCAGCAACCAATCATCCCACCAACTAGTTCACAAACGTAAGCCCGTACATGAACCCATAAGCATAGTGTTAACCATATGGGGATAAGCATAGGAATACAAATAGCCGTTGGTTCATGTGACCCAAGTACAAAACCTCAAAATCACCCAAATAGGTCTTGGAATAGTAACACTTGTCTAGAAATAAACTTATAGAAATATAAATAATTACAAAATGGATTTATGGATGTTACAATTAGAGGAGTTGATTTTTTGAATTTTTTCTTGTAACACCTTTTTTGTATGATTCTAAAGAAAATCCGGCTCATTTTTTCAGCACTTCAGATTAATCACGTGCCATTTATAGCATTCGATGTCCAACTAATCGGTAACAATCTCAAACCCATTAATCAAACAAAAATGTTTAGATTGAGGTAGTTGAATGTTAACGTTTATTTAGCCTACTCACTTCTTTTCTCTACGCAATATGAGACAAAATCTTGAATATGAACGGTTGTCACAGCCTAAGTCCTGGTTCGTCCTACAATACATTCCTATTCTGAAGTAACTTGATTATAATCTACTAACACGACTCAAAACGTTGAAGCCATAAATTATTTCAGTAGCAGTCCACTTTTTAACATGTCCATCATGGATCTTTAAATCATCCAGTACAAAATTGAACTTGTAAATGCCTCAAGCATGTTTAACGGTATGACATAGCTTTACAAAAATGTCCTTGCTTTTGTATTTTATACGTTCCAAATGGCAATAAGCAAGTTTGGTTGATCAACAAAAAGAATGGTTCATTGACCTCAGAGTACTAACTTACATTGGCTTAATATAATAAATAAATATTATAGTAACTTGTCAGTGTGGATGGATGATCTAGTATAAATTCTAATCAAGCTTGTTGGCAATTCTTTAATCTTGTTTTTATTAGATCTTGACATCTGACAATAGTTTGAAATTTTCAGACAAGTGATTGATTTTAGTTTAATTTCCTTCCAGCATGTTGGCTTTGGTTTCTCAATTGAAGGTTGGATAGTGACATCGTTAACTGGGAATTGTAGCTGCTGCTTCACACCATTTCGCAAAGAGGTGTTTCCTTGTATACATTAATAGGCGATTGCTACCTCAAAACTCTTTTAACCTTCAATTGTTGGCTTGTTTAGTTTTATCACTAATCCACTGTTTCATAACATCCACATGAATTTGAATGGGCAAATGGATTGTTGCTGTCAAGCCTAGATGTCGTGCTGTTAGTGGAATCGAGTCCAAGTTTTCATAACGTCTCTGTGGTTGAAAAATCTGAATAGACCTGGTTTGCTACTAGAATTTACAGAATTGAATCTGCAGTATTAACCATTTTTATTTTTAAAAATAATCTAAATATCTTATCAATTCGACTCAGTAAAAGATGAAAATTCTGGTTGTAATTGGAAAAAATTGCTTTTCTTTAGGGTAGAATTGCAGCCTCCAACTCAAGAAGCTAATCGAAATTTGGCATGCATAACCTTGTTTATGTAACACTTTGTTTGCAGATTGATTCAAAATTTAATGTCTGGGTTCTACCTTTGAGCAACAATGGTGATTCTGAACTTCCTGAAATTGGCGGAAACGATCCATCTTTAAGCCTCTGAACCATCTCTCACAGTGGTAGTATAATATTTTCATATTATAGTAAAATGGGTTGCGATAGAGTTTTACTTTTGCAGGTTATCTATGCGAAGCCCGGGTCTGAACTCAACCTCGATCCATTAATCCAAGACACTATTCAACTAGCGGTCTCGACAAAGGTCATATCATTTGCAAGGAGTAATTAGCATATGTTATCTGACATGCAAAATATAACAGATCTTGATTCTTGCAACAGGATACCTGCTCAAAGTTCTGCGAGAAGACTACACCGAAATGGCAATGTATGTAGTCTACTCCTTAAGATGGTTCATCTTCTCAAAAAGACTTGTTTATGCTCAAAGAATATTCTTTACATTATATTGGTGATGATCGTGAACATACAAAATATTTAGTCAAGTTTCTAGGGAAATTTATTCAACAGTTAATGCAAATATTTTCTCCATTATATTCTACAGATACTGATGGAGAAATAAATCGTGATCAGAGGTGGTCCAGACTTTCTGAGATAAAGGAATCATTTGGATTAAAGTGATGGCCAATGGGAAGACACAAAAAGTGATGTGTGGAACTTGGTATATTTATATATGACCAACTTCAAATGAAGATATTCTTCATTTTAAGTTTCAAGGATGACTTTGTATATTTGAACATCTATCTATTAAATTAAAAATCTAGATTACTAGATATGATTAAAACTATTTAAAATATTCTTATATTAAAAATTATGTGATTTTGAAATTCTTTAGTATTAAATTAAGCATCTAATTATTATAGATACTTGTAATTTATTGGGAATTATTGAATTTGTATATAAATAGATCTATATGTTATGAGTTTTTAAATGACATGGATTTGATTTGTATTTGATCTAGATGATGTATATTAAAGTCTATAGATTATATCTTAGTTTTGAAACTTATAACTTAGATATTTAGTGATTTTTATTTTAAAATCATTGAATTTATATATGAATAGATGTATATATTAGGAGTTTTTTAATGAAATAGATTTTGACATGTATTTGATTGAAATGATGTAGATTAAGATCTATAAAATATATTTTAATTTTGTAACTTATAGTACGTGTTTTTGAAAATTATCCTTAAAATACTTAATAGAGGATAGTTTTTAGTTCATCTTCTTTAAATATATATATGGAAAATCTCATACAACCTGGATACATAGTAGTTCTCATTTTTCACCCAGCTTCCCCGAAGTTCACCCGCTCATACCTATGAGAGCTCACAGATGTGACTTTACGATCAGGATGTAATAGATCACCTCTTTCTTTCTATATATAAAGGATTGGTTTTTGTTCTATATTACTTGATAGTATTTAAAATGAGGTAATGTGACTGTTAGTTTTGTCTCTATTGGCTAATATTAAAACAACTATAATGGATTTGTGGTTTAGATATGATGTGGGATATTTTATCTCATTCAGTTTATTCTAGAAGATTTAGGCAAACAACCTAAAGATAGTTGGATGACAAGTTTGAAGACTTAACAGAAATACGACGAAGGATGAATGGCCTATAGGCATCTCGAAGGCCAATCACTTGAGATGTGTTGTTGTTATTCTAGTTGGATGCCTAACCATTGGGCTGAGTAGACCCTATCCTTCTAAAGTTTTTCAAGCTACCGCACATAGTCCCTATGATGTGTCGAAGCATTGCATTCTGACAACACTATGTAGATGATCATAACATGGATACTTCATCACCTATGATAGCATGGAGTCTTACCTATACCTCATAAATGTGCACAAGCTCCCTATGCACACAATAGCATTGCATGCCCTCAACGGTACCCAATGGGCATCTTGAAGGACACACCAGTGCATCTCTCTTTGAACATTTTATGCTTTTTGTCTCTAATAGGGTTGCCAAAGTCACTTAACAGGTCTATTGAAGTCATTGGACTGTCAACAATGGCACCTTACCATGCATGGCACCTAGTTAGAGCCCAAAACAACACTACCAATAGATATGCTCTACAATCACCTCCCTTAGGTATAAATATCCCATAACTGATACAAGGTAAAGGGTTATAGTTTCAGTCTGATTCATTGTTTTAACTCAATTCTACTCTCTTTCTCATACCTCGGAGTTCATTTCAATTTAAGCATTTTCTTATGAGTTTCCACTCATAAAATCTTTTTCAAACCTTATCTCCCCTTTAAGATAGGCATCATGGTGTCCTTGGTCAGTAGATTAGGGGTCCTTTGATTGTCTTCCTTTTATTCAGAAACTAGTCCCAATGGGTTAGAAGTCTTGGTTCAAACATTATCTAGCTCTTCAGCAGTTAACCAACCCGATATTGACAAGTAGTGCAGAGCAGTCCAAAGGGGTGAGATCTGTTAGCACTATCTATAAGAAATATCACATCACATGCTATTTGTTGGTTTCAACTGCAATCTTCACTTTCCATCTCTTGGATCCCTTCATGATGTTGGAAGCCTTTCAAACCCTTTAGGAACAAGTTGCACACCTCACTAAGGAGTTGAGGAAGGTATAGGAAAATCAGGTGTTTATCCCACCACCATTGGCAGAAGCGATGGACCTAGTTGTCCTAACAACACCACTAAGGCTATGACGACGACTTTCCTTCTAGCCCCCAACGAAGTTCTAAACTCTAAAGAGTTGTATCACTCAAAGTAACTACCCTCCACTAGGCTAGTGGAACACCTAGACTAGCTTGTAGAAGATCACTTGGTGCTATGGAAGGGAGGTTTAGATAAATAGAGAAGGTGAAGTCACCCTTATCTAGTGCTTTTGTGGGGGTTGAGCAGTCGTCCTTCATACAAGTAGTTTAGGTTGCGTTTTGTGGACTCTGATTGACATCAGTTAGTAGTTTTAAGGATATCTTTGCCATCTTTATCAGTCACTTCATTTGCCACCTCCACTGGATAAGGGAGAGTGACTACCTATTCAGTGTATGGTAGTAATTGGGTGAGTCCACCTGTAGTTTCATCAAGTGGTTCAAGACTACGACTACGGAGATCCTAGACCTAGAGCCGATGGTCACCTTATCAGCTCTCAAGATAGGGCTCTAGTTGTCCAAGCATTCCTAGTCCTTTGGTGTTGATCTGCTTAGAATGTTTGTTGAGGCCTAGGAGTGGGCTGACATGTACATGAAAGCCGACAAGATCAAAGAGATGAAGCGTTTAGTGAAGCATCTTGACTAATAGTAAAGGAGAAGGAATGGGTAGCAACCTCCCTCCCAAGGAGATCCTCTTAAGAGGAGAGGCTATTGTCATGGGTTCTCACTAGGTGGATAGAGAAGGTGCGGCGAGTTGTAACCAAGTATACTAATTTTGCTCCCTTTAATGTCTCCAAGACTCGTATTTTAATGGAGATCTAAGGGAAGGAGAAGCTTAACTAGTCAGCCAAGTTGGTGCCAAAGCGAGCAAGGAGTGGTAGCTTAGCTTGCTGCGAGGTTCACCATGGGTTGGATCATTCCACTAAAGATTGCTATTAAGGCACTTATTCGCAAAGGATGCCTTAGGCACTTCATTTTCGAGTAGATAGGTGACAAAAGGCAAGAGAAAAGTCACTCGATTGAGGAGCAGGCCAGCCCATCAAATAAGGGAGTCCTATAGGGCAATGCATGAGTTATTGATATAATCTTTAGCGGACTAGTTGTAGGTACTAGCAATGTGACCAAAAAAGACTACGTCGGAGAGGTGCGTAATGCCCAAACATACAATTGCTAGGAGGCAAAAATGCTACAGCTAGATGAGGAAATCACCTTCACCTAGTGGGCCCTCAGTGGGGTGCTTGTGTCCCATGATAACACTTTGGTGATCACAATGATGGTGTAGAAGTCTCAATTTTGTAGTCACTTGTCAACGGATTCCTCTAGAAGAACTTACTCTAGTCGTAGTAAATCTATCTAGCATCCTAAACCCATCCAAAATCCTATACCTACCTAGTATTGTAAACTCATCCAAAATCGCAAATCCAAAACACCTACAACCAACCCTATGGTCAAGCACTCAAGAAATAGCCAAAGATCCAACAAATGGACATTGTTGTGGATCTGACACATTTCCATGATGTGTTTCATTAGTGCGTATACCATGTGCAATATACTAGCACACGGCCCTGAGTCAAATTACCTATTGCTAAGGACTAGATTATCCAATCACATGTTGGATGTCTATTTCCTTACTTCTAATTGGTGGTTATACATCTGAGGATGGCCTTGGATGTGTCTTGACCATCATACCCTTTTTGCAATTATAAAATCCATTCCAATCCTTTGATTTCAACCCAAGCCAACCATTCAAAAATGGTTATTCATCAACTGCTCTCATGGAACCCATCCCTCAATGTAATAGCTACCATCACCAACGTGAGAATTCTCTTGGCTCTCGCTCTCTCAGCTCCCTAGCATTCTTAGCACTTTCTCTCTCATCTCCTCCTTACATGCCTTAGCATCCAATGCATAGAGAGAGCAAAGCACAACCCACCTTTGCTGAGCACCATCTCGACCTAGCCATCCTTGAGTGAGAGTGAGAAGAGCCCCCACTATAACTAAGTGCAACCATCAATTCTCAACCACATTCACTTCCAACCACTGCACTAGAAGCCACCCAGAGAAAGGCCACCATGAACCATCGATGTTGGGAGGCACACTCTAATCCTCAACACAAGTGAACATTTATTCCCTTAGCGTAATTGAGCCTTTTGCTGCCACCTGTGGTTTCATTACTATCTAGTTACTTTGTTTTTGTGGATGTGGTTTTGGAGAGTGTTGATGAAGATGTCATCGTGTCTACTAAGTTTGACGTCTTTTGTGATTATCACTTGTCGATTTTCTTTCGTCGGTTGACAAGATACCTTGCGAAAGATAATGGTTGTGATGGATATGGGTTCGTTGGTTCACTGAGTCGACGACAGGATGCAACCTAGTGATGTCCTCATGTTGTGTTCTTCCTTCCCTTCAAAATAAACAACAAAAAAAGATATGGATTAGACTAGGTGTAGTAAACAAAATCAGGAAAGTAACAAATAATGTAAATAACTAAATCTAATATTAACTAGGGAGTTGCCCCTACATGCATATGCCATGGGTTTATTTTATGTCATGCAATGATTATGTAAAAAGAATGAATAAATTGAAAAGATACTCCCTTCATCTTCGAGCGTTGTGGAGTGGATGGAGGAAATGGAGACCTTACTGAGCATCGAAGGTGCACTATGGCTTTTTGACAGGAAATGATCTTTGGGATTTGGATTAGCATGGGGGATTGAGACAGAGTAAGGGCTATGGATCTCCCTCTCCATCTCTTAGGATCTCTTTCTCTAGGGTTTTGAGCTAGCTCCTAGGTTTTTAATATACGTTCTCCTCTCAAACTCTTGACCTAGGAGTCTATTTATAGAGTTTTAAGGGTCCAAATCTTGTCATTGATTAGTGGAAGATCAATAGCTAAGATCAAACTTATTAAAATAGTAAAAAGGCAACGAATCTGAAAATTCCAATTCCACCGTACGCGATAAATCAATGCCCAAATGGTAATGTAATCTACCACATCAGCCAATTATCGATGGGATAGGTGTCAAAAAACTAAAAAGGAAAACCTTTGAAAATTAAGATCCCAAAATTTCTTCATGCAAAACTATTAACCAAAAATGACCAAATCAATGATTTAAAATCATCTTCGTAATAAAGAGTTTTAAAATAAATTCTAAATTCAATTTAAACTCAAAATGTTAAGTAAATTAAATTTGAAAATTTAAATCTCTAATAATTACGAAAATATCAGTTAAAATCAAAGTTATACATGAGTTAAAATAGGTTGGCAATCATCTTGATATTTTAGATATATCTTTATTTTAGCATTATCTTGAATTAAATATAGTTATAACATTAAAATATGATAACTTATCATAAAATGTCATTTTTGGTATGAATAAAGATAAATAATCTTAATTATCATGTCATCTAAATTTCAATAATTTTTTGAAATTATTTAGCATTTATTAAAATTTATATGATATGTATATATATTTAAATGTTGGAAAATCATAGAAATTATACTAATTATAGGGAAAATTATGATAATGTGTATCAATACCCCATATATCATATTAAAGCCTAGGATGACAATATAAGGAGAGAAAATTCCAAGATGTTCGTCGCATAATGATGTGGTGTCATGACATCTCGTCGTCTACTCTAGTAGCGACGAGGCATGTTGCTTGTTATATAGGAAACATCTTGGTCTTTTACAGTTTATTTTCCTGTCTTTTAGTTTAATCCTCAGATATATCTTAAAAGTCTAGAAGTACTTCAGAAATTCCATGAAATCATAAAAACATCTTTCTTTAGGATCAAAATACTCAAATCTGCCATTGATTTGAGTAAGGTGAGAGTGTCAGCTTTGCCATAGTTGATGCCTAAATCTATAACACCAAAAATGTTTTAAGGGCTTGAATCTACCACTAGCTTGAGCAAGTTAGCTTTACTACAACTAATGACCTTGAAACAAGTAAAATCGTAAATGTTAAAAAAATCATGAAAGGTCTAGAAACATATGTTTTAGATCCTTAGCCAAGTGATCTGGGACACCTCAAGGTTCCTATCTTGGATAAATTTTGGGAAATGGAAAAATGCGATATTTACATATACCCTTCCTTAGAGTTGACCTTGGAATAAGATTGTCTAAAGGTAAAAAGGATATCCCCATTGAGTATTTCCTAAACACGAAAGCTCACTCTCAAGCAGTCTACCAAAGGGTTCCAAAGAAAACCACCTCTTCGTTTTGATATTTGGTCCCACAGCTAAAAGGTAGAATTGACCTTGTTTCAGGAGATTATCACACTGCCAGGTGGTGGAAAAGGGGTGAACTGACTTTGGTTTTGGGAAGTGGTCACACAGTCGAGTGGTTTGATTAATTAAGATTGCTGTCATATTGAAGGCTTAAGCATCAAGGGGTCAAGTTGGTTTCGAAGTTATGTGTCGCAATCAATGTCGAGACCATGTCAACTATGTAGAGTGTCATTTCAATGGGGCAGAAACTAATATGACTGTGGGGGAATTATTCTATCGCCGATCGAAAATAAAAAGCTAATAAAAAGATAATTTATTTGTAGCTACTTGTTTGAGAGTTTGCTCGGATTGGAATAGTTGACTAGATGGGTGGGACTTAAATTGGTTTTGCGAGGATCACTAGTTCTAATGGTTTTCTAACAGTCATGAAGATCATTGTTCCGTCCATACACCACTTTCAATGCATGGAAACTAAATGCGTGGATGTATGGTTCATGCAAAGAAATACAAATGCAAGGTCAATCACACTACGAAATGAATGGTTTATATGATAGGTTAGGTCGGTGAGGTACGGGTGTTCCCTAACCCTATAAACATATGCAAAATGTATGAATGCAATTCATTGTGGTCAAGTGTTTTTCACCTTCTGTGATCATATCTCTGTTGGAGTTGACATCTGCTGTGACAGCTATCTCCTACCAAATCCAGGGTACTTGCATGTGCTGGGTCAGATCAATTCATGGCAAACTGACAAACTTTAGGTCAGACCCCACGTAAAGGGACAAGAACAAGAGTGGCACACATGAGTGTCACTGAACAGAACTGAGAAAAGAAAAGAGGACAAACTAAGCAAATGAGGAACAAGAACAAGAGCGGCATACATATGTGTTGCCAGACAAAAGCTGAGAGAGGACAAACTAGGCAAATGAGGCTCGATGGATTCCCCAAGAAAAACTTGGAGAAAGAGGGAAAAACCTCTGAAGTTCTAGTATCCGCGGAACTTGCAGGCTCAAACACGGTAAGGTTGGTGTAGACACCCCAATTTTCTGATTTTGCAGGATGGAGATGTGGTGGCTGAGCTCAAACCCTCATTGGGCCCATTTACTTCATGGAAGCCCACTTGCGCCCAGGAAGGCCCACATAGGCCCATTAAACCCTAATTGAGCTTATTTGGGCCCATAAGACTTATTTGGTCCCATTTAACTTTTTTGAACCCACTTAGCCCCATTTGGGCCCATGGGGGACCACAAGGCCTATTAAGCCCAATTAAGTCCAAATTGAACCCAAAAACCCGTGAAGGCCCTTTAGGCCAATGAAAGGCCATCAAATCCACCAAGGCCCATTAAGCCCACTTAGGCCCATGAATCAACCCATCATTCAACCCATTTATTCTTTTTCTTCTTCCAAATTAACCAAGCCAAAACCATGATTCAACCCATCATTTCCCTCCTCTTCCTTAACATTACCAGCCAGTAACAACCCAACCATGTCTAGCCCATCTCACCAAGTTGACCAGCAGCAACCAGGCTCGAGCCTGTGCCACTGGATGTGTCGTCGCGAGCTTGGACAGCCGTTGATCACTGTCGGCGCGTGGGCAGGCAAGATGGAGGTGCGTGGGGGACAGCCGTGGTGCTGGTTGGTTATGAGATGTCGGGTTTCTGTTGCAGTCTGGTATGGGTTGTTGCAGCGTATTGTGGGGTTTCGTCGCCTATATAAGGAGGAGGAAGGCAATGGTTTAGAGATCTTTTTTTCACCACGCGAGAAGGGAAGGAGGAGTGCTCCAGAGAATTCCAAAGCCAACGCCGTCGTGGAGAAGGGAAGCAGCCATCGCAGAGCTCTGGCGAGGCGTTTCCAATCAGGTACGCTCCTCTGAGCTTACTTAATTGTTAGTTTTTTTGATCCTCTAGCCTCTCCTCCTCTTCCTGGAGTGCTTCCAAGGGATCCAGAGTGATCCCTTGGCTAGCGGAACTCCGCCGTGCCCCGCCGTCACCACACTCCGACGACAGAGGTGGGGGGGGGGGGGGGGGGGGGG
>JAMKQA010056588.1:0-17292 GCA_024699735.1 Posidonia australis | reverse complement strand
GGGGAGGAGGTAGTGGGATTTGGGCTAGGGTTTGGTTTAGCGAAGAGTCATAGGATTTTGGGAAGAAGTGGGAAAGGGAAAGAGATAAAGAGGAAAAAGGCCCATGTGATAAAATTTCAAAGATGTATAGCATGGATTTGTCCTTGTTAGTTGTCCTCACTAAATTATTATGAGGACGCAACGATGACTTTTCCTCATTAAATCCTCATTATATTTTTACAGGAAATGTCCTCATAGTGTCCTCGCTAATTTTTCTTACTAAATTTAGAAATTCTAGTAGTGGTGGCACCAGTCCGCGAGACCCAAACATTATTCACAAAGTCCACAATTAAAGGCTACATGCTAATAACACCTGTTCATAATTAAAATTCATTAATTTTAGTCAATTACAAGTATAAATGAATTTTAAGGTGTTACATCCTAACCACCTTACAAAAGGATTTTACCTTTAAAATCATTGATAAGCGAAAAGATATAGATATTAAGTTAGAATTGTGTCCTTACACTCCCAAGTGGCCTCTTCAACACCATGATGCTGTTATTGCACCAGAACAAGTGGAATCACCTTGTTCCACAACGCCTATTCCTTCTAGTTGATAATCTAGGTAACATCCTCCACAAAAGACAAATCTGGTTGAAGTTCCTCTGGCTGAACTGGGATCACATGCGATGTATTAGCCAGATACTTCCTTAGCATGAAGACATGGAAAATTTCACGAACTAACAACAACTTTGGTGGTAGATCCAATCGATTTGCAACTTCACCAACCCTTTGCATGATCTGGTATGGTCTAATATATCGAGGACTCAGCTTCCCACGCTTTCTGAACCTCATCACGCCTTTGGTCAGTGACACCTTTAGAAACACATAGTCTCCCACAAGAAATTTTAGCGGTTTCCGCTTCCTGTCAGCGTAGCTCTTCTGTCGACTCTATGCAGCTAACAGTCTCTTGCGGATTAAATCCACTTTATCTGTATATAGCTACACATGATCTGGTCCAAAGAACTACCATTCGCCTACCTCACTCTAGTAAATAGGATATTTATAGGGCCTACCATACAATGACTCGAATGGTGTCATCCTAATGCTAGAACGATAGCTGTTGTTGTAGGTGAACTCTACCAATGGAAGATGCTCCTCCCAACTCCCCTGAAAGTCTAAGACATGCTTTTAACATATTCTCTAACGTCTGGATGGGCCTATCTATCTAACTATTTGACTGAGAATGAAATGCCATGCTAAAATTGAGCACTGTGCCGAAAGCTTCCTTCAAGGTTCTTCAGAACCTTGAAGTAAATCTTGTATCTCTATTAGACATGATGAACACAGGAACACTATGCAACCAAACAATCTTTGACATGTATAGCTCCGCCAATCGATGCATCAGAAGATTCACCTAGATGGCAAGAAAATGCGTAGACATGGTGTAGACATCCTACTTTGGTAGCCACTCATAGGCGGATTCTTCCGAAAGAACACACTAATGGCGATGAGGCATTTCCCCACACTAGAACCCATTTCACACCCTAAAAACCACCCCAAAACCAGCCAAAAACCCTAAATCTAGCACAACACCATGAACTAACCACTTAACTGCAAGTCCAAGATGGCTCAGCAATCAAGAGGCAAGCCCAGATTCCAGCCAAAAGCCTAACATGGCCTAGGTGCATATGACTGGGGCCTACCTATAGTGCGGATAGGTCGCGCGGTTAGATGGCGTGGTTTCCCTCTAGTGCGGATAGGTCGCGCGGTTAGATGGCGTGGTTTCCCTCGATCAGTGCTTAATCTGCTGGAGGTTCAATTAGTCTTCTTACCTAGTGGACCACTAAGCCACCTCTTCTCATTGGATGGCATGGATCTAGGACATGCTCCTTGATTTCCCTGGACCATCAAGTCCCTCTTCCTAACCTAAAATCCCATCCAATCCCACTTGATTTAATCTAAACCACCCACCATAATTAGCTTTCAAATTCGATGACTCTTATCATTTCTTCCCTCTATAAATCAGACCTCCTAGGTCCTAGCTCCTCCTTTTGGATCCTTGGACTCCTAGGACCCCCTACATTGAGCTCTAGTCATCCTTGAACAAACCACCACCGTCAACCACCATTTTCCATCTCCACCGGCCATCCAACAAACATTACATTCCCTCTCGGCCTTGCATCAACTGCATTGTGCTAGAGTACATCCTAGTCTCCCGGCAGAGCTTCTCCTCTCGCATGAGCATCCCAGTACACTTTGTTGGTCGTCGTTGACCATCCAACTACTTCCACTCCCGATCAGAGTTGCCACCTCCGTTTCACCACACCTAAATCACTGAAACACCACACCAACTCCCACGTTACCCCACCAAACCATCCCTTGACGTCACCACAGCCTTACAAGCCTGCCTCTGTCACTGTTGAGCCTCTTCAACCTGGAAAAATGTCGTCATGAGTCGCTTGTCGAAGGTCAACCCACCAACTCCATAGGTGCATCTCCTCTCTCTGCTGAGTGTGTTTATCTTTTTCTGCATGTTTTACTACTCCGTCGTATCATCCTAAGTTTTTTTTGTCTGAATTTACTATGCCATATTAGTCATGCACTCATTACATCCATTCATCATCGGTGAGGGGTCTGATGAGCTCGAAAATGGCCGACGGCCTGTGAGCTTCTTTATGTCCTATCTCGGCACAACATCACCTCCCTCTTGCCTCTCCTAGTTGACTTGGATGACCACTCGATGCTCCTTGTCGCTTGTATGGTCGACCGAGCTTGTGGTCATCAACGAGTCATGGAGAGAATGTCGGAAGGTCTACATTACATTATTGTGCATCCATTCTGCATTCATGCATCCCTCCTCACTCCCTTAGACCCATGGAAGCCCTGGGACACCTCGTTGGTGCTTGCAGTTGGATTTTACAGGCGAGCTCGTCGATAGAACCCAATCGACGATGAGGTAGGTGGGTGGAACCATCCGCTCAGCTGCAACTACATACAAGCGTCCAGGTTTGTTCCTTTACCTCTCATCTAGTTTCCCATGCATCATATAGCATCCATACATAGCCACATTTAGATCTAAAGCAAGGAAACACTTGCAGCCATGTTCTGCATCTGGCAGGCGCGTCCTGATAACGCGGACGAAGGGCGCAGGTAGGTCACCCATTTTGCCTGGTTCAGAATAAGTAGTTAGCTGAGCTCCATTGCATCTTCTCATGGGCTTTTCCATTTGTTTTCTTGCATGATTCCTTCTGTGTTTCTGCATCTGAATGTACTCACTTGCATTGCATGGTTTTCCTTCCATAGTTTTCAACATGCATCCATCAAATTAGGGCGACGATGTTTACTATGTCAAGTTGTTTTGACCAATGACCCATAATTCACATAACGATATTGAGCACTAGATCCCATTGATTTTTCCCTATTCATCTCATTCACATCAACATGACATGTAACCTTCATTCATCCTAGACTTAGCAAGCATACATCAGCATTGGTGACACAAGTGAGCACTTAGCCTAAATCGTTGAGTATATGGGGGTGCCTAACACCTTTTCCATACGTAACAGGAGTCCTTACCCTTTTTCTGGCCTACAATGAGCTTTGTGTCACCGTCCTTTGGCGTAGAGTATACATACACATTCATTTGCATTTATTTGCATCTTTTTCTCGCATTTTTATGCATTTAGTTTTCCTCGTCTCTCGAATCCAAATAGACTAGGTGGCAACTCTGTTTTGTTTTCCATATCTTTTGTTTTTATCCTCTTTCTTCTCCTTGGTATTTTTGAGTTGAGTGTCCTTCCTTGGATTCACCATCTTCACTGTGACCTTTTCGATTTTCAAGCACTTCATCGCATGAAGAGTCAATTCCGATATGGTCGCACGAACTGGTGACTCTGTTGAGGACACAAGACTTCGGCTTTTGTTTTTGCGCTTTTCACTTGTTTGGATTTTGTCCTTGTTTGCCTTGCTTAGCATTTGTTGTCTTGTCGCTATTTGTTTACATTTATCATTATATGCTTTCTAATACATGCCTTTTGCTTGCTGAGTATTTTTCTTTTACACACTTGCGATGCCACAACACATGTACATGCCATGTTGCCTACCTTTTGATGTGATGAGTGCTTTCTTTTTTCACTATCATGTTAACACAACACACGTAAATTCCATGAACATGCCTTTTGCTTGATGTATGCTTGCTTACATGTCATGCTTTAGTGTTTTCTTTCCCTTTTACACTTGCCATCCTAGGGAAAGTAGAGATGTGTTTGCTTCCCCTTACTAGCTTAATCTAAAATTTATAACAATAAAAACAACGTTTTGAGGGAACTAGAGACTTTTATGCACTCTCTCACTTATTTGGCTTAATTAAACTCGCAAGTAAAAGCCAACAAAGCATATTGCATGTATGAACATTTTAGAAGCAGACATCTTCTCCTCTCCTGTGTCCACCCACAGTTGCGAACGACAGTTTTGGTAGCCTGTTCTATGGCTTTGGCGTAGGACGTGTTGCCATTCTGTCTCCCTTTGTCTAAGGTCGTGTCGGTGTTAGTAGAAGATACAGCTCACTGCTACTGTAGGAGTCGAGTTTCCCAACGCACCACTCGTTCACTACCTGAGATTTGGCCAGGATTTAAAACGGGAACCTTACTTCTTGGTCTCTGTCAAACCCATAACCCATGAGAGAGTCTAGGGTGGACAGGCCACTTGGGACATGCATGTTAAGAGAATGCATTCTAAGACATTCATTTGCATTGTGTGTCATGTATGCTACCCTAATAACTTGCATTCTGTCTTTGTCTAGGTTCTGATACCTATTTTCCTACTTGTTTTTCACAAGTAGCTTGTGTGAGGTCCTCAGTCAGGAGCTCGAGTGTCTGTCTTGGGTTGCTTTCCGCGGTCCTCCTCCTTTGTCTCTGAGTTAGTGTTGCCTCCGACCATAGCTTGTCTTCTAGTTTATGCCTCTTCTTTTCATCACAGTCCTGTTCACACTCGCTCGCGGTCTATTATGGCCTAGCAAACCAGTGAGCCTCTTGCTGCTACTTTGGAGGGGGTTTCAACTTCATTCTCTCCATCCCTGCTTGCCACTTTTGCCACTCCTTCCTCCTTTTTTGCGCACTACTATTGCGTACTCGAGGGTTCCATTCCTCTTGCTTCGGGACAATGGCAGATCTTGATCGGTCTGGAGCCTGACTTCGAGACTTCTTTGGTGATTGACTCCCAAACTACGGTGGTCTCGTCTATTGTCCCATCATAGGGCCTTCCAGCCATAGGAATTTGATCCCTTGCGGTCACCTCTCCTGTAAGGTTTCTCCTTGTTGCCTCTTCTACCCTCATGTCTTTGTTCACATCCGTCCTTTTGCCTCCTGGCTCGCTTGTCGATGGGACTTCTACCATGCAAGTGCAACGTTTGTTAGCTCTTGTGGAGAAGTTCCAAGACATGGCTCTATCCCTCGATCCTATTTTTATCCCTTTCCTCTTGACCCCTAAGGTTCCAGTGTGCCCCACTTTAGCTCCACTAGTACTCTCCACCACCCTGTGCCCTCACCATTGCTTCAGCTCTTCACAGCTCCAATGATGGCAACACCTTCCTTGCCTTCTACACTCACACAACACTTTGCACACCATTCATCTCCATCACCTAGTGGCTAGCCTTTTGGCTTGGTAGGAGCATTGTGTCCCTCAAGCCAGTTGCTCGGTACCGTGCTAGTGCAATAACTGCTACTTCCACATTTGCACCACATACAACATAGCATGCTTTCCATCCATCTTTGCATTAGACACAAACCACTGCATACATCACAACACCACTACACACTGCATACACTGCATCCTTGCATGGGTATGATGGCCCTCACGCTTCGACGCTAGGAAGTATGAGGGTGGATTTGGAGGAGTGCACACATGTGACTCATATAGTATACATGGTACTCGCCCTAGCTGTAATATCTTCAACAGTAGCAACGATCTAGAAATAGCACTTTGTCAAGTACAAGGTAGGGACCACCAATCCTTGTTAGGTCTCTGTAGAATGCCTTCAAAACGGTATATGTGGTACAAACACCTTCCTTGTTAGCATGGATGATCTAGAAATAGCACTTCGTCAAATACAAGGTAGGGACCGTTAATCCTACCAATTCCGAGACCTTTGCTACTTTCCAAAGGTGATACTTTCTTCGAATTTTTACATCCTGGAATTTAAGAAATACAATGGTAGTGGCTTCCCCATATTGCATTTTGAAGGTGTTCTATAGAGACCTCGTGCCGCTCTAGAGCCACGAGAGGCTCTTGATCCGCTTGTTCTAGAAGAGTCTGACTGGCCTTGCCCTCAAGTGATTGACTTCATTGGACATGACCGTCATCTAGACTTGGAACAACCTTAGCTAGGCATTCCTAGAGCAATATACCTTCAACCTTGATTTGATTCCTAGGCGTGAGGATCTGGTTGCAACTTGACAAAGATCCCACAAACTTTTTGGGGAGTACATTAATCGTTAGTGCACACTAGCCTCCTAGATCAAGGATAGGCTCTTAGACGAGGAGTCTATTAGGATTATCATCGAGGGAGCGCAACCAACTATAGGGGCTCTACTCAGCATTCAACCCATCACATCTTTTGCATCCTTGATTCGGGCCAACGCTTGCGTGGAAGTCTTGCTGTGAAACAGGAGTTTCCCTGCACTCTCTGCATTTGCTAAGCAGGCCATCGTTGTCAACAATAGCCATAATAGCAAAAACGTTACCGATATCGACTACTCGAAGAAGGTGATTGTCACATACGTCGAATCTTCGGTGGCGCCTGCTAAGGTAGAGAGTCAATCTGGTTTGGATCAATTAGCACTTGCATCTAGTCATCCATGCATTGCATGCACACACTCCATTATAAAAAAATTCCAAAAAAAATAGAAAATCCAAAAATTCAAAAAAAAAGAGAAAAGAAAACCATATAAAAAGAACATTCCCCCCACCTACAAGTAAAAACCTAGTAAGTAGGGAAACTAGAATTGGTCTAGCTGATGATGCAATCATCGATCCACTCGGTATATGAGTTGACGTCCTATCCAAGCGTGTCTCACGGTTTGGGTGCGTTCTCTCATCAAGAAGCACTGCCTTGGCAATAGCCTTTAGAGCATCTACGGATGACTCATAATCGATGTCCACTGGGCTCCGATCTTCATCTCTTGCTGAGGCCAAGACTGACTCCTTCCACTTCACGTTTAATGTTCCAACCGACTAAGTTTACACAAACATGCCCCACATAATAACTTAGTCAAGGATCAAAGCTAAGAAAGGTATGTCCTTTTGTTACTAATGATATTATTTAATATGTAGAAAAGTACAATCCATATCCACAAGGGCATCCCCTCGGGTTGAAAAGAAAAGATATACAATGGATGCTAATACAATCTGTTTTGAATGCCAAGCATCCGGTTGAACTCCTCCCCCTCCTCAATGTATCGCGGTGGAGAAGGTTGAAGTTGCGAATACCACACCATATACTCAGCCTCTTGCAACTCCTGCGTGGTTGTAGAAAGGCGAAAACCTTTGAAAGCTATTCATCGGCCGGCATAAGCCCAATGAACTATGTACTCCAAGACCAGCCTCTCATCACAGTCTCTGTCTTCCCTCTAAGCATGGATGGGGAAAGTCATCACTGAATCTACCAGAGTGGAGAAACCCTGGTTTAACAGACGTAGACATCGGTGGATTGAATATAACACAAACGACTTGGCTCCCATTACCACGAACTCTAGATGGTGATAAGTTGTAGTCATCACCCGAGCTTTGAAAGCTTCCGGTAGTTGTGGCACATAATTGAAGTCTTCCAGCAATAACCCACCTAAGCGAAGGACACAATCGTGAAAACTTAGCTTATCAAAATCACTATAATAGCGACATTGAGGTATAAATCATCTATGAAGGAGGAAGGGAGAACCTAAGAACTTCCTTCAACATGAGACACTGGACAGCCCCTCCATTGTGTGTGCAAGAATGGCTAGGCTCAAATATAGATCAAGGCAAGCTGCCATCAACATTAGAAGATTGACGTGGTGAAGGTCCAAAGAGAAGTGGTCATCAGCAAACAACGTAAGGCCTCCAACGCCGATAAACAAGCACATCCGTTGCTCCGACTCAGATGAAGCATGAGTACATATGAGTTCCCATAAACCTTAGAGATAAAGCCTCTCCCCATGCATCAGGTGCTTGCTAGCTTCCTGGCGTTCGCGCAAGAATGAATCAATTTTCCAAGCATCCACGGTCTCGACGAATATCGCAAACCAATCATCCGATGTTGTTGCTGATTCCACTGCAAGACCTAGAAGGGAGGTTGCTTCCTTACAAGTAATCAATGTTTCCCTATGGGGAAGATTAAAAGTGTTGGAGGAACTATTCCAGAAGGCCATCAGGGCATGAAGAAGTGGCCAAGGCACAAGAGTATGTACTAACTCCAACAGATTCTCAAAGCCACTTCATCCAAAATGGTGCTTGTTGTCCTCCGCATAGCTGAGCAAACGTGACACCCATGACAAACTGTAGCGAAAGGAGTTGTGGAAGGTGGGACATTATGAAAGGTTGACAATAACCTACAATCCCAACAATTAAGCATAGAAGCATGCAAGACAACAAGAGGAATAAGGAAAACAACAATTATGGCGACAATAAACATACCTTATCTTCACGAAAAGCCTTCATCAGATGATTCGGCATATCAACCACCTTCTCCACGACAAATAGAGAGGAAGAAAAAGAGGGAAGCTTCATGATTAAAGTAAGAGGGAGGAGACAATCTCGAAAGAGGGAAGGAATGACGTCTGAAAGGTCCCTAGGGCCTTTATTTATAAGCTCCTGTTAAAACAACTTGAGTTTGAGTCTGAATGGGAGAGACTTTTCTCGTTGCCCCTGTCATAGGCGACTAGGCATGGTGCTTATTGAAGCGGCAATATGTCATGGTGCCTATACGACGGGTGACTAGAGCTTCAACACCACAGAGTTCGACAACCAAAACCACCGGCCCCTACTACTTTGTTGCACATGCTCATCTATCCTACCGTGGGGCTACATCAAGTCCCATCGCCCACGTCACAACATAATTCCACTGTGAGGCTGCATCTAGTTCCATCATGTGCATCACATCTATCCCATCGCGAGGCTGCATCAAGTTCCACTATGCGCGTTAAAGTTGCAACCGTGCATCACATCAAGTAACGGACTTCCGCCTTTGGAGTCTCAACTATGTACACAAACACAACTTTGGCCAAGAGGCAAAACGTCGGTTTGGCAAAGGAAGGATTCACTTCCTCACCCAGTTCTTTTTTCCCATAAAACTCCTTTACTTACCAAGTTGAGTTGTAGGACGACAGTCCTTTCCCGAGAGTACTGGTCACACTCGAGGATGGAAAACACCTGACTACATTAAATTGCATTCATGTATCTTGCATATGTCTATATGGCTAGGGACCACTTGTACCCTGCCAGCCTAACGTATCTTACGGACCATTCATTGCCTCATGTGTTGACCATATATCTTGCATTTTACATCATTGTTTGTTTGAATCATGCATTCATGTATTTAGGAATCATGTATTGGAAGTGGAGGCGTTAGTGGAACAATGTTCTTCAAGAGAGTTAGAAACCTTACAATTGTGATCCTCCTAGAACCAATTAAGTCCCATTGTAGACACCCCGATTTTGAGGTGATTCATTGATAGCTTTCCAGTTGTTGCTTTGGATGTGGCTGACCCTTGAATCCCATTAGCCAGATCAACCCTAAGCTTGCAATAGGCCCTAAGCCCAATTAGAAATCTAGATAAGTAGGAGAGCACTTAGCTAGCACATTTACCTAGCACACCTAGCTAGCACATCTACCTAGAGCACCTAGCTAGCACATCTACCTAGCACACCTAGCTAGCACATCTACCTAGCACACCTAGCTAGCACATTCACCTAGCACACCTAGCACACCTAGCAGGCGCACATGCCAGGTGCACATACCCGACGCACATATCAGGCACTCAGCCATTTCTCAGGCTGCGGGCCGCTGGCTTTCCACCTCCCACGACTGTTACCTCTACCAGCGAATATGCCATGGAATCTTCCAGGCTTTTCGTCTACGAGGCTCCTTGTTTTCCTAGGAGTTACCCATGGGAAATCCCTACATATAGACCCCATAGGCCATCATATGAAGGGGCTGAACGATCTTGAAAGAGAGCCTTCTCCAGAATTCTGCAAACACCCACTTGCACTCGAGTTTTTCCTCTTGCATCTAGAGGTATTCTCAGCCCTTCCAAAGCATCTGGGAGCTTATTATCTTGGGTTTTTCTTTTCTTCCTTGAAGGAACATCCACCTCAAACAAGGTAGGCCCTTTTATCTTTCAAGTAACTTCTTGTTCTTTTACAATGGGATAGCATGTTATTAGCTCCACGATAGGTCTGTTTCTTTTTATATCACCATGAGGATTTTGCTCTAATTTAGTTATTCTTTTTGCAAGATACCCTGCATGAAAATCTATGCTTTGATTATAGCATGTCTATTTCGTTTCTAGGGAGCACTGCATTACTTGCATGAGTCATCTTTTCTTTATTATGTTCCTGATGTAGTCATTTGCATAAGCAATCTTCTCTTATTATGTTCTAGATATGATCATGGTTATGACAAGTTTTATTGGGTTTACTCGTCCCCTACTTGAATCTTTTGCATGAATCCATTAATCATCATGTTCTAATAAGATAGTAATGATTAGATGCATTTCATCATGCTATTCACACTTGCATGGATCAACTTGCATTAGCATAGATTACCCATCATCTTTCTGGGTCAGTTCTGGATCGGATTGCAGTCTGATCCAGATTTTTTTGGGGAGCACCTATATGGTGCACTAGAGCGGCGCACTTAGCCAGCGCCCCACTCTGGCGCCCCATGCAGGAGCGCCCCACTCTGGCGCCCCATGCAGGAGCACCAGACTGATCAGAAGGTAAAACGCTCACTTTTGCATCCCTGTTTGCGTGGTTTTCTGAATGTTTTTGAGCCTAGTTCTTTTATTGCTTGCTCTTTTTATTCCATGGTTTTGCATGCATTTGTTTTCGATAAAAGCGAGATTGTTTTCTAGTCGTTTTCTCCCTTTGGATATTCAGTCCTCGGTCGAAATCTGGTAGGCTGGTTGCACCTTACTCCTACATGGAGAGCCTTATGCATCAGCCCATGATCCAGTGGCCTGACTGAATCCTGCTTCTTTCATTCTAACTTACATAGAGTGTGATCGTGTGTGAAGCTACCAACACTTGAGCACAAGGTCCACAAGTCATTGCACTTGCATTTCTTTCACTTTAAAATCATGTTCTCCAACTTTTGCAAAGGTTTTATATGACATGACTTTTCGGAATGTGTTTTCATACGATTTGGCATAGCATGAATTTCTGTTTTCTCTCAGCACATTTTTTTGGCCCACATAGAAAGCACCTAGGTAGCGCATCAGACTGACGCACTAGTCTGACGCACCTAACAGGCGCATCCGCCTGTTTTCAGTAGCACACAACAGGTTTTTTATATGATTGTAGCATGTTTTCTTACTTCGATTTGCTTCTGCATATTTTCTGGTTTTCTTCCTGGATATGTTAGGAAGGCATAACTCTGTTTTTTAGCCTTTTCCATGCATTTTAGTTTGCATTTGGCATATAGCAAGGCAAGGATGAAAAATCACTTGAGATTATTAGATCTTTGATCTTATTATGCAATACCCTTGCATCAATACTTGTCTCGCGATACGAGTGATACTTCTAAGCATTTGGACACACCCCTACACATCATGCACCCATATTTTAGACACCACACACATTAGCATGGCATGGCATATCGCCCTCGGGCGTATAGCAAAGGTTGAAAAGCTGACATTTCATAAGCAAAAGAGAAACCAATAGAAGACCGATTTATCGGGCGTACGAGGGTGCCTAACACCTTCCTCGTACGTAACAGAGATCTTTACCCATATTTCTGGTTTACAAAGACCTTTTCCATTGTTTTTGCATGATTTCATGTTTTATATGGTTTTCCTCGTCTTCCACTTGAATAGACTAGGTGGTGACTCCTGCATTTGCATATTTTATATTTGCCGTGACTTTGCCGACTTTTGGATATTTTGCCATTCTCGCCGGCATGGTTACACCCACCTATCCTTTTGCTATTCCAATTTGAGTAAGCTCTCAGACGAGAATCCCCAAACCCCTTTTTATTTTCGATTGGTGCTAGGGTACTTAACCCACGATCATCCCTTTTTCACTCCTAGTCGGCACTAGGGTTACGCTCCACGACCATCCTTAGTTTCTGCCCTGTTGAAGTGACATCTCTATATGGTTGACATGGTCTCGACACTGGCTGTAACACATAGCTCCGAAACCAACTTGACCCCTCTATGATTGAGTATTCAATATGACGATAATGTTAAATGAACCACTCGACTACGATACATAGCTCTGAAACCTAGTTTGTTCCCTCTTTTATGCTTCCTCTGATGGTTCAACTGTGGCGGACCATTTGAAAGCGAGCTTCCTTTTTCAGAAATGCTCAATAGGAATATCGTTTTTACCTTGGAGTCAATCTTGTTCCGAGATCACTTTCAAGGAAGGGCATCTGTAGATATCTCATTTTCACATTTCCTAGAGTCCATCTTAGATAAGAACTTGTGAGGCGCCCTAGATCACGAGGCTAGGGATTTTTGCTCTATTTTTCAGATGTTTCATGTTTTCTTTAAAAACATTCTTGATTTTACGTAATTTAAGATTGTTAACTATGGCAGAGTTAACATGCTCAAGCTAGTGGCAAGCTTGAGTCCCTCGAATGTTTTCAGAGTGAGTCGTCAGCTATGGCAGAGTTGACATTCCTGCCTTACTCAAATTAATGGCAGATTTGAGTATTTTAAACTTAAAGAAGGTGTTTTCATGATTTCATGCAATTTCTGAGTATTTTTCAAACTTTTAAGGAATTTCTTTAGATTTAACATAAAGATAGGGGATAAAATGTAAGAGGCAAGAATATTTCTAACATGACAGGCGATGAGTCTAGGCGTCGCCGAAGGAGGCGACGTATATTGTCGCCGCCCATATGGGCAACTGGAATCTGAAGCCACTTAGCAGGCAGCTGACTCCATGGAATCTTCTCTCTAGATAATTTGTAAATATTATCATCCCGGGCTCTAATATAATATATAGGAAATTTATAAATATTATCATGATTTTTCCCATGACTATTCTAATTTTTAGGATTTTCTACATACATAAATATTTACGGAATATCATATAAATCTTTATCAATGCCAGACAATTTTGAAAAATTCTAGAAAATTGGGTGACGTCAAGATTAATATCAAATATTTTTATCATGATTTAAAACGAGATATGATATTAACTATGACTTTTTAAGTGCTAGAATTATCTATAATTTAAAAAGATAATTTCAACATGTGCTTAATTTTCAAATATTTATTTAGTTATGAGATTGGAATTTGTTATAGACATAATTTCCGTAATTATTGGGGATATTACCTTTAAGATGGATATTTGATTTTGATTTGGGTTTAAAATTGGATTTTTGAATCAAATATTTTCTAGAATATTCTAGCAGCTACGAGAGAATTTTAAATCAGTAGGACAAGTCGCATGTCATTGCTAGATATTTGTTTGATTAGTTTTGAATTTTAATTTTAAATATTGTGATATTTTCAGCTTGATGCCATCATGAACAGTGACTAGCCCCAAATAGATATTTTCGTCTATTTTTCCGCGTCGAAAGATAGAATATCCTGAGCTATCACTTTTCCATGTGGCGACACAAGTTTAAAATATCTAATTTTCGAATGTTCAAATCTGGCTTAATATTTAGAAGCCTCCTTGACTTGTCTTTGACGAGATCTACCGTCCTAATGCCTATAAATAGACCCTCAGATCTTGAGGTCAAGGGAGGCTGGAGAGATTCTGAGTGAGGATTGCCTAGAAATTCCTACCCTAATGAAGTCCTGCCAAAATTCAGAGAGAATTCCACACAATCTAGCCCCACTTTTCCTCCTGTTCAGGAGCAATGTCTGTGCCTCTACTTTTTCCACCCACTTCGTAGCGCATGAGGGTGAAGGAGTTGTTTTCAATTCGTTCCTTGCACTTATTTCATTCTTACATTGCATTTTAGTATAACCCATAGCATATGCATGTAGGGACAATCCTTGGTTAGTATTTAGTGCATTTAGTTATGTCTTTCATTGTTTATTTTGATTCTACTTACCATACTTTGATCTAATCCAAAACTATTTGTTTTGAACGAAAAGAAGCCATGTCGCACGAGGAAGCCATCAAACGACATCCAACCATCAATTCGGTGAACCGGTGAACCCACAACCACAAACCTCCTCATCATCACGAGATCCATCATCCATGAAGCATCACGGACGGATCACTCACAACAGTATGCAGTAACCTAGTTACAAAGTCCATGGAAATTTGCTTCCTTTTCCACATAGGAATGTCCAGTGGCTGCAAGGTTCCTCCATGCTTCTGATGTTCTGCCTTAACTAATTGGCAGCTCATGCACCTCGCCACATGGTCAGCAATATCCTTTTTCACGCTAGGTCACTAGAAACTCCTCTTCAGGTCCTAGTACATCTTGGTACTCCTAGGGTAAATAGTGTACTTGGATTGATGAACTATGCCTAGTAACCTCTGCCTGGTCTCCTCATGCTGGGACATGTATAACTGATGATTAGATCTCAACTCTCCATAAGCCCTTACAGAAAAGTGAAGCTCTCCTCTAGTGTCAAATTTCTCGAAAATAGCCAGAATAAAAGCGTTCGTTTGCTAATGGGCATTAATAAACTCTATTAGCTTAGGGTGAATAGATACGTTGGCCACTCAGGAACCAATCATTCCCTAAACTAGTCTCTTGGGTCTGCAACCCACCAAATTCTTCAACATGATCCATTCCTTGACCATCAGACACGCCATCATGTGAGTACAATGACTCAGAGCATCGGCAACTATGTTGGCCTTCCTAGGGTGGTAGGATAAGCTAAAATCATAGTTTTTCAGATACTCCATCCATTTACGTCGTCTCACGTTGAGGTCCCTCTGAGTAAATATATACTTCAGATTCTAATAATGATTAGTGTAGACCTGAAATTGCTCTCCATATAAGTAGTGTTGCCACGACTTGAGCGTGAACATTGCGATGACCATCTCCAAATTATGGGTAGGGTAGTTCTTTTTATAATCCTTCAACTAGCGAGACTCATAGGCTATGACGTTGCCATGCTGTATCAAAACACAGTCTAACCCAACACTATTGGCATCACTATACATTGTGAAGCCACCACTTCCCAAAGGTAGAGTTAAGACGGGAGTTGAGACCAAATGAGCCTTCAATTCATTGAAGTTCGCTTCACAATTGTAGTCCCACAATAATGGAACTCTCTTCTGCATCAACTTTGTTAAAGGCGTGGTTATAGAGGAAAAGTCTTTGATGAACCTCCTATAGTAGCTGCTAAACCCAAGAAACTCTTGATCTCATATATAGTCTTGGGCCTCTCCCAATTACTCACTACGTCTACTTTGGTAGGATCCACTCTGATGTCTTCTTCTAAAATAGGATGACTGAGGAACATAACCTCGTTCAGTCAGAATTCACACTTGGAAAATTTGGCATACAATTAATGTTGCCTCAAAGTGTCCAATATTTCCCTTAAATGCAAGGCATGAGTCTCCACATTTGGAGAGTAAACCAGAACATTATTGACGAACACCACCACAAATTGATCCAGAAAAGGCTTAAATATCCTATTCATTAGATCCATGAATGCAGTAGGGGCATTGGTTAAACTGAATGGCATAATTGTAAACTTATAATGGTTGTACTACGTTCGGAAGGCGGTCTTCTGAATGATTGAGTCACGGATCCTCAACCGATGATACCCTATGTAACCATGCCGGCGAGAATGGCAAAATATGCGAAAGTCGGCAAAGTCACGGTAAATATAAAATATGCAAATGTAGGAGTCGCCACCTAGTCTTTTATAATGGAAGACGAGGAAATCATATAAAACATGCAAATTATGCAATGGAAAAGCAGGTCTAAAAACCAGAAATGGATAAGGATCCCTGTTACGCACGAGGAAGGTATTAGGCACCCTCGTGCGCCTGATAAATCGGTCTTCTATTGGTTTCTCAATTGCTTATGAAATATTGGCTTTTCAACCTTTTATGTACGCCCGAGGGCGATATGCCATGCCATGCTTAGGTGTGTGGTGTCTAAAATATGGGTGCATGATGTGTAGGGGTGTGTCCTAATGCTCAGAAATATTGCTCTTATATCGGGTCAAGGGTCGATGCAAAGATGTTGCATAAATAATATCAAGGATCTAGTATTTTGAGCGATTTATCATCCTTGCTTTGCTATATGCCAAATGCAATCTAAAATGCATGCAATGATTGAAAACAGAGTTGTGCCTTCCTATTATGCCAAGGGAGAAAACCAAGGAAGAAACTCAGAAGCCAAATCGAGTCGAGAAAGCATGCTAAAAACCATATAAAACCTGCTGTGTGCTACTGAAAACAGGTTGCTGTGCCTGTTTGGTGCGCCAGACTGGTGCTCCAGTCTGGTGCGCCACATATATGCTCCTAGGTGGGCCTGAAAAATGTGCTGAGTGAAAACAAAAAACAACGCATTGCTAGTTCACAAGAGAATGCATTCTGGAAAAGTGTGTAGTGTAAAACTCTTTATAAAACTCGGTAAGTGTGTGTAACCATGTCGACGGGGGTGGCCCACACGGATAGGTGATATGTGTGCCGAAGGAGCGGCAAAGCCACGGCAAAAAGAAAAGGGAAAAAAAAAATGCAAATTGCAGGAGTCGCCACCTAGTCTATTATGGAAGATGAGGAAAACCATAAAACACATGAAGAATCATGTAAACAAAATAAAAAGGGGCTGCGTAAAACCAGAAATGCGTGTAAGGATCCCTGTTACGTGCGAGGAAGGTGTTAGGCACCCTCACACGCCCGACGAATCGGTGTTCTAATGATTTCTCTTTTGCAAATGAAATGTCGGCTTTTCAGCCTTTTGCTGTACGCCCGAGGGCGATATGCCATGCTATGCCTAGTGCCTTATGCTAGTAGGTGCATGATGTGTAGGGGTGTGTCTTAATGCTCAGAAGTATCACTCTTTATTTCGGGTCAAGTGCGTAATGCAAAGATATTGCATAAACATAATCAAAGTTGTATCATTTTGAGTGATTTTCTCATCATTGCTTACTATATGCCTAAATGCAAGCTAAGATGCAGGA
>JAMKQA010056587.1:0-18368 GCA_024699735.1 Posidonia australis | reverse complement strand
TTCATGGCCGGATTAACTCCGGCGGTTACCAGCGTTTATTGCTGGAATTGAAACGGCAGAAGGGGAGCCGTTGGAGGAAGGGCGGAGGGTGGTCAAGGATTTCCCCTATAAATAGAGGAGAAGACTGTAAGGGAAATTACACAGAGAAATCTTACAGAGAAACTTTCTCCTGCTTGACCATCGCCGGAGCCCCGATCATCTGATCCCTGATTTTTCCCACACTACTGCCTTCCTCGGTCATGCTTCCTCCGTCTACCATTGATCGATACGAATCCGGCATCCATCCGACCATCCCCATGAGTCACTTGCATTTTTATGTTTAGCATTTTTTTACCATTAGCAATGTTATTTTTGTAACCAACTAAATAGACAATTAATAAATACACTTAAAAATGATCATGGAGAATTTCAAAATCATTACAATTATTGGTTAGCATTTCAAGCTATTTTTCGTATCTATTGTCGTTGCTCATAATATCTCATGGATTTCAAGCAACTGACATCTGACCTCATGACATGTGTAATTGATATTAACTGGCACTAACAGTGACAAGGATAAAAATTATCTAAGATGTAAAACTTAGAGTTTTTAAGCCACTACAAAATTTGGAATCATTTTCTAAAAGTAATTTTGCCAAATTTGAACATTAGGTTTATATAGAGATGCCCCACCAAATTTCAAAATGATATCACTTCCAAATAAATGATGTGCCACCTTATTTTGGAACACCATGGCTCAGAGAATTTAATATTTCACGGTGCCCTTGTAATTATATAGGACATATGTTTTATGTCCTTTCTCTCCTGATTGTCCATATATTATCACAATTTCCTTCAAGGACATAGAAAGCTATGAGATTTTAATGAGATGTGCTAAGGAAGAGTTACAACACTGTCTGGCCTTTCTTTGAGTCTCCTTACACAATCCTAAGAAATCTTGTTTTTGAGATACAGGTGGTAAGAGAAAGTGAGCATGGTCAACAAGAGACCATTCTATGCTACTTTATGATGTTTAGCTGCAAGTGATGGAAGTCTGCATGTTTGTCAAGCTCGAAGATAATCATATGTTTCCTCACCTCATTTGCAATAAGTACATGGATGCAAATTACAACCAGATTAAAACGATTAAGTTAAAAGTTACTATAGTAGTAAGTTCACAATTTTATGTACTCCTTAAACTTTTTTGAATTAGTTGGTTAAGAGCATGAGATTAGTCAATGTTACAATCTCCTCTATTCTATTTTACACGTTCTCTTCAAGGTTTGATAACAATCTTGTTCGAGACAATTATGTAATGTAGGACACTAGAAATGACTCATACTGATATATAAGCTTCAGTGGTGGTTTACAACATTATTTGCTAGCACTTTTGTCTCCTACATTTTCTAATGGTGAGCCTACTCTAGTAACTTAAGATTGTCTTGTCCAAGCATGGACTACCTAACCTAGTTTGCAATGAGACTATGAATTTGCCAATATTTCTAAACATGAGTGCCACTTACCTACTTGAATTTATTATCTTGGATATGCATCATTGCTTCTTTTAGCTTATCCTGAAGTTTTTTAGTCAAAATTTAAAATTTTTAGCCTTGGACTTCCGTGCTTTTGCCATGTTCCCTTCAATGTCAACGTAATTCCTATTTTCAGGATTGAAGTCCTACAAGAAATTGACGTTGTGAGCTAGATGTTGAACAGGTTATATAATGTTCGTGTAAGTTGCTTTGGATGGGTAAATCGACTCTTCCAAAAATCTCAGTTGTTGGTGATAACAAGGGATTCAAAATTTTAGCCAAAGCACATCACCAGGTCTTCATGTTGTTCATTTTTGGCAGCATATATTGTTGGCTGCTCCACGTAGACATTTTTTAGTCATTTTCTCTCTTGGCGGCCTATGCTTATAGTGAAGTTGCCCTCTAGTAGGTAGCTATTTCCTTTGCAGTCATTGCCATAAACATTAAGTTAACATGGATTGTCTTCTACTGCCAATCTAAAAAATTTATATTAATAACATCACATTCAATCTATAAAGTTAAACAAGCGTAAGCATCAATTTGAGGAACATATAATTGCCTATGGACATATAATTTGAGGAACATGTAAAAGCAACAATTATCTTTCTTGGGAATTGAAGGGCTTCTCCTGTTGCTAGGGCTTCCTCCTCCTCCGCCCTGCCCGTCCTTCGGCGGCCCTTTCCCAGCGTCCTACAACCTCTCTCCTCAGTGGTGACTTCAACCTCTGGATCTCTCGATACCCCCGATCTGGAAGTCGACGACAGCAAGGTGAAGCCAGAGCCATCTCTACTCGCCCGATCTGGAAGTTCCAAGGTGCGGGATTTGCAGCTGCTCACAGGGCTTGAGCACGACGGGCGTGTAACTCTGGCACGGTGGCGAGTTCCAGCGGTGCCTTGCAGATGCAGGGAGCAGCGGTTCCGGCGGGGTGGTCTTGGCTGAGCGAGGAAATTTGGAGCGGCGGCGGCATCATGTTGAATCTTCACACTCCATGTCCCAGCTGAAGCTCCTCGGGCCCGATGGTGGAGACGTACCCGCCGAACTCCATGTCGCCGCTCTCCTGCAGAGAAAGAGGCCCCCCGGCTCCTTCCTGAGTACTTGGGAGGCCCAGATGTGGCCGTCGTACTCCTGCAGGCATCCGTCAGGGAGGATCAGCTTCGCACGATCCGCAGATCCCCATCTCTGCTCCTCCTTCTACTGAGGTTCACTCTGCGAGCCTCGCGATCGGCAAAACTTGCCGTCGGCCGGTAACACCTTTCCACTCTTATTCTTTGAATGTCACGGATCTAGGAGGTCGTAAGAGAAAGGCGGTCACCCCCCCCTTCTTGAGCCCCGATCTGGCACCTGCGGTCGGGATAGCACCACTGGTCTCAGGTGGGGTAGATCTCCTTTTGCGGCCACCCGATCGACTAGATCTGGTGATCTGGTGATAAAATTCGGTGCCTGTGGTTATTTTCATCTAGATTTCAAGGCACCATTGAATATTGTTGAGGATTGCATGTTTCTTTTACTAAATCTTTGTCACCAACTAGTTCTATTCGGTGAAATGGAGTTCTTTGCGAACTGATGTTTTTGTCCTTCCTGAATCCGTTACTTTGGAGTATTTTTAAACTACTGTTAATTGTTATGGATGAATCCTTAGAGAATGGCAGATCTGAGTTTTGGGAACCTTTTACTGTCCCTCTGGGACTCTATTTTCCATTGACGCCGGCGAGCTTGCTTCTGCCGATGGGATCCAAGCAAGGGACTCTGTGCACCTTGAGTGGAGTAGGGTTGAAGGACGATCTCGATGACGCCTTGGGTTCTGTTTGGGGGTACTCTCGGTATTTTCCCCCGACTATTTCAGAAGTGTTCAATTTGAATTGTGGGGATAAGATAAAGTTGGAAGGTTATAGTTTGGGTGACATTATTGCGCTCTGTTGCGCGTCCTCTCATGTCACTCATTACACGCACTCACTGTATTTTTTTTTAATGTTAAATTTTTTTTGAAATATGAAATATTATACATTCGCGTGGGGAAAATCTCTGAGTCAGAGATTTACTCCGACAATGGAGAGGTGAAAAGCAGCCCTTTTCTGACATGCCTTGACACTTGAGATTTGCTTTCTTAGCATCTCCTGGTTATCCTGGTTACTTTTGTGTTGCTGATTTATTACTGTCTACTCTCCATCTTAACTTGCTCTATTTTATTCTGGTTGGACATTGTTATTTTAAATCATTTTCTAGATGATTTGGATTGAAAGGAACAATAGGTTTTTCAAATCATTCTCTAGTTGATTTGGAACGATTACCAATGCTATCTCTTCATTGTTTTACTGTTGGGTAGACTCTTTGGCTACAGGTTTCAAAAAAAAGAAAAAAAGGTGAAAATACACGGGCAATACCATCTTATTAGTACAACAGAGATGTGGAGCTTAGTTCATTGGCTCCCAGCAATTTCCAATATGAGATGGAGTATGATACTGGAACTCCTACTCTTCCCATACATGATTAACTTCTGGTTAATTTATACTTTGCAGCTTGCAGTTGCTGAGAATTTTTGCTGAGATTTTTCGGTTCATAAGATACTTGTAATATTTTTTGGTCACCTGCTGAGTGACGGGATACCATTTTTGTAATATTTTGTTATACCATTTTGCTTTATTGAAGACTGTAGAGCCTAAGGCTATGTAATATTTGTGGAACTCTATATTTCTTATCTGGCATTAAGGCCGAAGAAATAATATCTATCTCAACCGTTAACAAAAAAAACATATTCTTTATGGAGTTTGTATGGCTAGCCGTTTCGTTTTTTAGATGAAAAAGCCTATCATTTCTCAAAAGTTGTACTTCAGTGTGTCCTTGAATTTTTCTTGAAGTGGTATGCCTTCTGATATTTACACTTTTCTTGTGGTAGTTCCTACTCCTACAAATACCCTATATTAAGTGATAAATTGTTGTCTGCGTTCCTACATACGTTAAGACAAATACTATGAGCATGTAATTCTATATTATGATGGGTTTGGTGCTCTGCTCGACTGCATCTCAGGCACTATTTGACGAAAGTAATGTACAACATTAAATAGACAGTTTTGTAGTAGTTTTCACTGAATTATATTATGTGTTCATCATTCACCATATCTATTGAATTATGGTCTTTACTTAAATTCTCTGTGTTTTGATTATGCTTTTTATATATATTACAAGGGCACCGTGAAAGAAGACATATAGACTAAAATGATGTCTTTGGTTATGTGTTTTGCTACCATGAATGAAGACTGCGCCAACACTAAAAACAGAATCATGTGTGTCCATGCATGTTGACCAAATTGATACTTGTATGTCTTCTTTAGCAATAAAATGAACCAAACAAAACCTATAAACAATAAAAGAAAGAACATTACTTAAGGAAAAATTGAAAGAGCAAAAGAAGTTTGAAACTAATAATTCAAGGAAAGGCATCAACCATAGCCTGAATCTTGGTAGACGTCTATCTTCATTTACTACCCTGCATCATATGAGCAAGAAATGAAGTGAACATCTCTTGAAATGGAGTATTGTCCTGAATTTCTAAGATATTCTTTTTTCAATTCTTTATGTTGGAATGGAGCAAGATGAGCATGCTAATTTATATACTTTCAATGGATTGATATCAATTTAGTTTAAAATTTTAATGAGCATGTAGCCTAATTATATACTTGAAATGGGCTTAACTTCAGCTGGAGTTCATGCTCCCTTTGATCAACTACAACAATACATTCTAAATCAAGTCAAGATATGCCTCCTAGTTCAGGTTTTCCTCCACCAAGTCCAAATGTTTCCACTCCCTTTGGTACAAGTAGTCTTACTTTACCCAGTACAAGTGTTTCTACTCCCTTTGGTACAAGTAGTCCTACTTTATCCAGTCCAAGTGTTTCCACTCCTTTTGGTACAAGTAGTCCTACTTTATCCAGTCCAAGTGTTTCCACTCCCTTTGGTACAAGTAGTCCTACCTTACCCAGTCAAAGTGTCTTCACTCCCCATGTTAGAAGTAGTCCTACATTACCTAGTCTAAGTGTCTCCACTTCTAGTGGCACAAGTAGTCCTACTTTAACCAGTCTAAGTGTCTCCACTACTCATGGTACAAGTAGTCCTACTTTACCCAATTCAAGTGTCTCGACTCTAGGTAAAATTAATCCTACTCCACTCAATCTAGATGTCCTTGCTCCTCAAGAATCCCTCGCTCGAGCTTCCTTCAATCCAACTTCTATTGGATCTGAGACAACTCCTTCTCTTTATCGTGAACCACTCCCTCAAGTTGCTATGGACATGGGTTTGTCTTGGACAGAAAATCACATTACACCTCACTTTTCTGGTATGATTTCCTAAGCTTTTATTTTTACACGAAAAGCAAGATCATTTCCATTTATCACTTCATTCATCTCATTAATATGGTAATTTGTATAGGATTGACACATGTCTCTAGAAAGGTTCGTGGAAAGACATGTGGGAAGCATCAAAAGCCACCTTCTAGATAACGTTGGGTTGTTGAGTGGAGTCCAAATGGAATGCCTGTAGGAATTGGTAAGTCAAAGTTAAATGCTAAGATAGCCTTGCATGCAAAGAATGGGTGGTACTTTTCTATTAATAAGAATGTTGTTGATATAGATGAGCCAGCCTACTTGGATACTTGGGTAATACTAACGGTAATGGAATCATAAATTGTAACGATCCAGCTTTGGAAGTGGTGTTTTGGTCAGATATTTTAATAGAGTTCGGGGTCGTTAGATGCTAAGTCCCCTATGTTTAGTATGAAACGCAACTCTAGCAACATCCTATGCTTGGATTAGTGGATTTCTGGCCTTCCTGCTATTATAAGGTTGCGGTGCTATGTCGGCTCTCATAGAAGTTTTGAGGGTTTGTTCTAAGCAGTGGTGGTCCTCAAGTGTGCTCTGGTGGCAGATCTTGTTTTGCACGAGCACGTGGACATGGAAGGTCGTGCGATTTGATCTTGTACTATGGCTTCCTTCCTTTCGTTCTCTTTCTCCTTCTGGGCCCCACTTCTTCCTCCCCTACAACTTCTTCTTCTTCTACTTCTCCTTCCTCTACATGAGAGATGGGAGAGTGGGAGAGAGACAGATTGGGAGGGAGAGAGAGCTAAGAGGGCCGTGAAGGAGAGAGGGAGCTAGAATGCACGGAGAAGGGAGGAGATCACCGCCATGTTGCTGTTGTCGCACCGCCGTTGTGTGGAGGAGGAGGCTCCGCCGTTCATCGCCGTCACATCTTTGGTGCGAGGTACACACCTCGTAAGTTTCTTTTTTATTCCAATTTTGGATCATAGGTACATGGTAGTGTGCTGGTAATTGTAGTAAATATTTAGGAATTTATTGTGCATTTGTAGGCCATTTATGGCCGTTTTTATTGTGTGGGGTGAATAGTGCCCCTTTGTGGTTTTTCGTTGATTTCTAGAGATCCACTTGATGGATCTTCATGTTATTTGTCCCTTTTGGAACATCTCATCAAGATCTTCATTTTGATATATTATATATGTGATTTCGTGTGGTGGTTTGTAAGATTGAGTTTTGGGTCCCAAATTGGGGTGCCCTATTGTCACCTGGTTCGGCATAATGTTCTTATTCGATATGTTGTTTTGACTCTTAGAATGTCCCCTTGACCCTTGGGTTGGTCGACAAAATTGATTCAATCTACTGTTCTAGAAGTCCTAGGTGTTGACAGAGTTCCTGGTTCGATCGATTGGTCGTTTTTGGTTTGCGGAATCAAGGAATTTTGGTCGATTGTGTGGTTTTCGGTTTGCTGATCTGTTGCCCTAAGCCTAGGTTTGATCAACTATTCCATTTTGCTCTATCGATGCAGGCCCTGATCCTGTATTAAAGTATTTTATGTTTTTGATTTATTTATATATATAGTAATCTTGGGGAAATAAATATAATAACATAAATGATTAGGATAAGTTGGCTTTGTAAGGGTTCTCTACGCGGGAGGGCTTCGGGATGGAATTGCTCCTCGTAGGGTAGTAGGTCCATGGTAGTGTAGACGCTATAGTCTCTCCTCGATGGACTACTTGTGGCCAGTGTTAACTGCTTGACACTGGACAGTATGACATGTTATTTGCTTGTGGTTTTAGGCCTAATGGAGGCCATAGTGCTGCACTAGTGTAGCATGGTGTTTTAAAGCATTGGCTCAGTGGTTTTGGTCTAGAGGAGACCGTGGTGTTGTGCCTACGTGGCATTGTTTTTGGGAGCAATGACTTCGTGGCTTTGGTATTGTTGCTTAGGTCTAGAGGAGACTGTGGTGTGCAGGGTAAAGGCCCTGTAGCTTATGTTTTGTGATTATTGTGGGTGTTTTGGATGCTATAGAGAGTATTCAGACACTGTTAGTTGTCTAGTTTGCGTAGAGAGTGTGTAGGATCTGCTTATGTGGCTTTTGAGCTTGATTTGGCCGGAGTGGGCATTTCAAGTGTGCATAAAACGATTTTAAAGAGCATGCATGTGGTTTTAAAAAGGAAAAGAAAAGAATGTTTTTAAAAGCATGATTTTCCTGCCTACTGGACAGTAGTAAACTACTTGAGTTTGATGTTGCGGCATCCAGGAGGGATGCCTACTTGTTTGTGTGGAGCGTTGTTACACCTGCTTCCTCGACGTGGTGTGCCAAGTTGTTAGGTGGGGTGTGTATTGGGTGACCGTTTTGAGTAGTCACTCATATGTCCTCTTAATTTCTATTTTGGTAGGAGCTGGTTTTGGCTAGTGCATATAAGAAGAGTCATGCTACCACACATCAGGGATTTTGGTGAGTTTTTAGTTTAGTTTTATTTTTGTTGTTTATTAAATTTATTTCTGTTGAGTGTACATAGACCTAATTGTATAATTAGCATAATTTTAATTGTAATAAAATGATAAAATGAAAAATTGAAATTGTGTAACTAGGTTGAGTAGTAATGACTTGGGAGTCGTTACAGTTGGTATCAGAGCATAGGTCCACCTAGAAACACTAGCCTAGGGATGTTTGGTCAGGTGACTCCTTAGAATTTGCATGTCATGCATTCCTACACCTTAATTTTATTGATTATCTTGATTTTACTTGTTTGTGGAGTTGGCTATCAGTCTCGTTTGGTGGCGCTGCAAGTCAAGCTATTGGGTGTGATCCCACGTGTTTCCTTCGATTAGTTGCTTCCTGATTCAGGTGAACTATTCTCAACGACCTAATAGAGGTACCTTTGGAATAGTGGCATCGAGGAGAGGTCCACTAGGAAGGAGGAATAGCTCATGTTGGTTCGGACGCTCTTGCCAGGGGTTGTTTTAGTTTGAAGATCTGATCGAGTTTGACTCCCGAGTGGTCCTTACCATTGTTGGGTTGTTTCACTGGAAATAGTGACTCTCGTAGTCCTGGACTTTGGATGGTAGGAGCTTTGACATGAGCTTCACGCTTAATAAGTAGTTTAAGTGTGTTCTAGCTGTCTCACATCTAGACCTATAAGGTTACCACAACAGTGAGTTGTGGTGAGTTCCATCAATATCCTTTTGGGTTGGGATAAGTTCCTATTGTGATGAGGTAACGTAAAGTTTGTGGTTCCCGTCAGTTGGGGGAAATCACAAGAGGAGCTATCCAACCCATAGGATCATGCTAGCCACAATAAAGGGTGTGCTCTCGATCCAGTGGAGTGTCAATTTGGGAAGCAATTCCTATAAACAGACAGTGCTTGATTAGCTAGTCTGTTAGTGCACTCCAGATCCATGAAGAGCCCTGTCATGTCTCAATAGCTAGATTTCTCTCGTACCTTAGATTAAAGGAGGTTTTCCAGGCTGATGGGAGGTGTTATCGGGCTTTTGGTTTAGTATTTGGTATGGTTCTGACCAGGTTGAGTATCAGTATGGCACTATGGATGTTGCTGGGAACTGGTTGCACCTAGTCAATCCTATGTTTTACATGTCTTTAGAGGTGCTCAAAGCCTTTGTGACTTTGGAAGACACTATTTTGGAGTCTTTGAGTGGAGATTTTGTGCCTAGAAAGGGGCTTCACTCAGGAATTTGGCTGTGTTTGGACTCAAGGAGAGTTGAGTCCTTGGTGTTGCTCTGGACCTGAGTGGGATGAAATGGCTTTGTGAAGCGTAAATTTCTCCAACAGGTCATGAGTTTTGGGCGATACCATTATGCTAGTTGGCTGGGGTCATATGGCTGATACCATTGTGCTAGTTGGCTGGGGTCGTAGACTTGATGTCCTAATTTGGTGTCCTTGGCGTTTCACCTTGAAAATTTCGAGGGCAAAATTCTTTTAAGGGGGTTAGGATATAACGACCTAATTTTGGAAGTGGTGTTTTGACTAGATATTTTAATAAAGTTCTGGATTGTAAAATGTTGAGTCTCCTACGTTCAGTGTGAAATGTAGCTCTAGCAACATCCTATGCCTATATTAGTGGGTTTCTGGCCTTCTTGGTTTTGTGTGGTTGCGGTGTTGTGCCAGTTCTCATGGAAGCTTTGAGGGTTTGCTTTGAACTGTGGTGGTCCTTAGGCATACTTTAGTGGTAGATCTTGTTTTGCATGAGTCAAGTGGACGTAGAAGGTCACATGATTTGGTCTCATGTTGTGGCTTCCTTCCTTTCTTTCTTTGTTTTTCTTCTTTCTTTCCTTTCTTTCTTTTTCCCCTTCCGAGCCCCACTTCTTCCTCCCCTTCTTCTTTTTCTTCTTCTTCTCCTTCTCCTTCCTCCATACGAGAGACAGGAGAGTGGGAGAGAGTCAAAATGGGAGGGAGAGAGATTTGAGAGGGCCAAGAAGAAGAGAGGGAGCTGGGATGGCCATAAAAGGGAAAAAAACATTGTCATGTTACTACCATCGCGCTGCCGTTGTATGGAGAAAGAGGTTCTGCCATTCGTCATTCGTCAATGTCACGTCTTCAGTTCCAAGTGCACACCTCGTAGGTTTCATTTTGGTTCCAATTTTAGATCATAGGTGCATGGTAGTGTGCTTGTAGTTACAGTAAATTTTTAGGAATTTTGTGACACCTGGGCTAGATTATCCATTTTAATTGTAAATCATGTAATTAATTGTAATATTGTATAAATGGTCTATTAATGGATAATCTATTATTTCTTGTGATTGTGAGGATTTGGTTGGCTTTCTGTGCACTTGTTTGTGATTTAGGACCAATGTGGAGTCCGATTTGAGGATACACAATTACCTCGATTTACGTGCCTGTCTTTTCTCCTTTCTTTCCTTTTCTCTCTCTCTCACGAGCTCTCCCCATCTTCGTCTCCTTCTTTTTCTTCCCCCAAACTCATGCCACTAGAGATAGCAGCCCATGTCTCCCCATCCCCTTAATGAGCAAAATGTGTGTTAATTATGTATAAAATATGATAAATCATGGAAAAATGATAGATTAGTGTGCAATGAGGTGCATGAAGTGTTTGTGTAGAGATCATGAGGTTAGGATGAATTTTTGTGGAACTATCTATGTTTTTAGTATGCATGCTACAGTGGTTTTAAACGAGCTCCATGCCTTTATGATTTTCGTATGGATTGCATGATGAATGGATTCATGAATGATTTGAGGAATTTTGAAGTAGACTCAAGGGTCTACACCCTATGATTTATCCATGTTTTATGATGCATGTTTGAGGGGTCCGTCAGAGGCTCCCACTTCTAGCGACGAATGGTTTGTTAGCAGAGGCCGTGTGCAGAACACGTGAGATTCGGCATGCCGAACTGGGTTCGACATACCCAATCCCTATCAGTTTGTGCAGGGATGCTGGTTTCGATAGATCGAAAACCTTCAGTCGACCAAAACAGGAGATTTTGGTATATCGAAAGTATTTAGTATACCAAATCAGTGATTTTCGGTATACTGAATTTGAATTCAGTCTGCCGTTTTTATCTCCTAACCCACATGAATAAATGATGGAAATAAATGCTTTTAAATGGATAATGAGCATGTGTTTATAGTGTTTTTTCAATGTAAATATCATGAAGGAATATGAAACCCAAATAAGTAAATTTGGGAATGGTTTCGGGTTTGAAACCCTAAGAATGGATTTGTGTAATTTTGGAAATGAGACACCAATTTATGATTTTAAAGTATGATTTTTCATGAATTTAGTTGGGACCCCCGTAAAGGGTCATGTGTTGCATGGATAGATTGCCTGCAATGAAAAGAATGGAAGGAAATGGTTTTGAAAGGAAAATTTAAGAGTTTTGTAAATAAACACTAATATTGTGTTGTGGAATCACAAAGGTTGGTGTCGACAATATGGTAGGAGAATGACACTCCAAAGAGACTAAATGTCAGATACGACCGTGGCTGCCAGTGTGGGACCACGAGTGGATGGTGTCAACATGTTGTAAATCATCAATTGTCAGACACAACCGTGGTCACCAATGTTTGTGATGGTGTAGGATGAGCTTGGGTTATTGAACGTAGTTGTTCGGATCACCGATGAGACGTCAGATAAAGACGTATCTTCGGGCATATATGAAAACAAATTGAGGCCGGTTGGGCGAGGTAGTGTCCTCCCGCACGGGAAACTTTACCGTGGTAGTGTAGGGAGGTAGGAGAAATGATGTCCTCACCTACTGCTTGTATTCCTGGTTACCCCTGGTCAAGGTAACATCAATAAAGAAAAGTGTGTGGTTTTGTGAAAAAGAAAGAAATGTGGTTTGGCTAGGATTGGACTTATGAATGGTCCTAAAATCCTAGAATCGAATAAGAATTGTGTTTTAACCAGTTACAGCCAATGTTGTGATTTTGGTTTTGAGTCCTCTGAGACATTGTATTTTGGGCTGGACCTAGTCGAGAAAGTGGTTTTCTTGAGACATGAGTTTTAAAAATGGTTTTGGTTTTGGGAAGAAATCCCAAGCATTGAAAAGAAAGATGAGTTTTGGGGAAAGACTATGGTTTTGGAAATAAATTCCAAATGTTTTAAAAAGAAATAAAAAAGTGAGTTTTGAGAAAAAGCAAAGTCTTGGGAATAGATTCCTATGTGATTTTAAAGAAAAAAGGGAATGATGTTTTAACTTAGGTTTTCATAAGAAAATCAAGTTTTTATAACTTAAAAGCTGTGTTTTTTGTAATTTTGCCAGATTTTGTTGTTGTGTGTTTGGGACACGTACTGGGTAACTTAGATGTCACTCACATGTACTTTGATTGATTTTCAAGTACAGGTCGTGTGCAGTCGAGTTCCGATGTTGCAGTAGGAGCTTCTAACCGCACATCGTTTCCTAAAGGTGAGCCTTAGTTATAGTTATTTAATTATTGTTGTAATTAGTGTAATTTTGCTTATGATACTGTGATCTTAGTAGCGTGCTCGGGATCGGAGCATTACAAATTTATTGTGCATTTCTGGGCCATTTATGATCATATTTATTGTGTGGGGTGAATAATGCCCTTTTATGGTTTTTCGTTGATTTTTGGAGATCTGCTCAATGGATCTTCCTATTGTTTGTCTTTTTTTAAGATCTCGCCGAGATCGTCATTTTGATATATTATGTGTAGTTTGGTGTAGTGCTTTGTAGGATTACGTTTTGGGTCCCAAATTGGAGTGCCCTACTGTTGCCTGGTTTAGCATAACATTCTTGTTCGGTATGTTGTTTTGACTCTCCGAATGTCCCCTTGACCGTTGGTTCGGTCGACCAAATTCGTTTGGTCTACGGTTCATGAAGTCTTTCGTACTTAAAAAGTTCGTGATTCGGTCAACTGGTCATTTTCGGTCTGCTGAATCAAGGAATTTCAGTCAACTATGTGGTTTTTGGTCTACCAATCTAGTGCCCTAAGCCCAAGTTCGGTTGACCGTTTCATTTCAATTTGTCGATCCAAGCCTTGATCCTGTATTAAAGTATTTTATGTTTTTGAATAATATATATGTATATATATATATTAAGATAATTATTAGAATGATTCTTGGGTGGCCTAAAATGAATTAATAAAAATCAATCTGGGGTATGGGTGGAATAAAAGATGATATGATTTAGAGATAATAGATCTTTCCCCAAATGACTTAGAATGGACTTTAGGGATCATGATATCATTTCTAGGTCTAGGACTTGTGTGGTTTTGTGTGTGGTGCATTGAATGTTGTATTCAGTGGCACAATGTTGGTGTTCGACTCTAATCTAGCTATGCTCCCAAGGGACACAAACCAGTAGGCATCTTACACTTGAGCGCTAGAGCATAGAGCTTTGGTTGTGGTTGTTCTTGTATGGTGTCTTATAAGTAAGTTTGATACCCAACTGATGCTTTTATTGGCTCTTTTGCTTGGGTTGTCGTCATGGGTTGAGCGAGGTGCTTTGGAACTCGGACGCTCCAAAGGTGTAGTTTCTTGGCCTAACAGAGAAGTTGTAAATGCTATGTTTTAGATTGTGGTTTTTCCATTTTGGTTTTGGTATTGATTATAGGTACGGTATTTTGTGATATTTTGAAAGGATATTTAAATGATTTTAAAATGATTTTCCAAAGAGTTTTGGAAAGAGAATGCATGGATTTGCAAATGGTTTTGGGAAAGGATTTCTAGGAACCAAGAGACTGATGCTCTCAACCAGCTTCCAGGGATGAGTGATACCTTTAGAGTCGTGAGTCATTTGCTTAGGGTGAGGTTCAAGTGTTTTGTAGTTTTGTGGGACCAAGAGACCGAGGCTTTTGGTCGATGTTCAGGGATGGATGATTCCCCTAGAATCGTAAGCTACTAGCTTGGTTGAGGTTCATGTGTTTTGTTGAGTTGGTGGTTGTAACGCCCTAATCCCGGGCGCGCTACCAAAACACAGTATCAAGCATAATTACACTAATTACAGAAACATTAAATAACTGTAACTAAGGCTCACCTTTAGGATCACAATGTGCGGCTAGAAGCTCCAACTCCTACACCGAAACTCGGCTGCACGTGGTCTGCACCTGAAAACCAACTAAGCATGCATGAGTGACATCTAAGTCACCTAGTACGCGCCCCAAACATACAAACCACAAAATCTCGGCAAAACCGTAAAAGCTCAATTCTTTTATTTTTCAAAACTTGGTTTTTTTTGAAAATCCTCTTTTCGCTTTTTATTGGAAATCACTTGGGAATTCAATCCCAAATTCATGCTCTTTTCAAAAGTCATGTTTCTTTTCTTTTCTCAAAACATTTGGAAACTCATTCCAAAATCACATTCTCTTTCAAGACACACCTTTGCATTTTCTTTCAAAACCTTTGGGATTCGTTTTCCAAAACATATCCTTTTCAATACTTGGGATTTCTTCCCAAAATCACACTTTCAAATTCACATTTCTGACCAGATCCAGCCGAAAATACAATGCCTTACGAGCTCAAAACCAAATCATAAATACAAGCTGGCAACTGGTAAAAACATCATCATTATTTCATTTCAGGATTTTAGGACTATTTCATAAGTCCAATCCTGACCAAATCACATTTCTTTTTCTTTATTCATTTCCACTGCCTTTACTGTTGTTACCTTGATCAGAGGTAACCAAGTGCACAAGCAGTAGGCGAGGACATCCTTCCCCTACCTTCCTACACTGCCATGGTGAAATTCCCCGTGAGAGATGTCACTGCCCCAGCCAATCGGCCTCAATTTCATTTTCATATGTGCACGAGGATATGTCTCTGTCTGACGCCCCATCAGTGACCCGAACAACTAGGTCCAATGACCCAAGCTCAGCCTACACCGTCGGTGACCCGAACAACTAGGCTCAAAAACCTAGGCTCGGCCTACACCATCACGAGCTCGGTGACCCGAACAACTAGGTACAAAACCCAAGCTCAGCCTACACCGTCGGTGACCCAAACAACTAGGCTCAAAAACCTAGGCTCAGCCTACACCATCTCAAGCTCGGCAACCACATTATTAGTGTTCCATTTCAAAACTCTTTCAACTTTCTTTTCAAATCATTTTCCATTTTATTCTTTTCGTTGCAGGACTCTATTTCCTTGCAACACTTGGCCCTCCATTGGGGATCCTAACTCAAGCCATGAAAACCATGTTTAAAATCATAAATTGGGTCTCATGCCCAAAATCACACAAAAATCATCCCTTTTCACTCATTTATGGGATTAAAACCCAAAATCATGCCCAATTCTATTTATTTGGGTTCCACATTCCTCCATGTCATTACATGGGGAAACATCACTAACACATACTCAACATACCATTAAAATCATTTGTCCCACATTAAAATCCACATTTATGCATACCAGGTTCAGGGCAAAAAAGACAGACCAAATCTCCAAATCAGTATACCAAAGATCCTTGGTTCGGTATACCGAATAATTTCGGTATACCGAAAACCCCTGAATTCGTCGACCAGGTGATTTCGGTCTGCCAATATCAGGTATCTAGCTAAATCTGTTAGGATTTCAGCATACTAGAATTCCCCATAGAAAGGGCACACCCCTGTTCCGGACTACGGAATTCGCCCCAAGTATCTGACCCCCCAAACATATATCAAAATTTCCATAAAATCATAAGGTGTAGACCCTCGAGTCTACTTCAAAACCATTCAAACCATTCATGATTCCATCCACCACATAGTTCATACAAGAATCATAAGGGGAAGGGGCTCAAGAACGGCTACTGTAGCCTTCAACCCCAAAATTACATTTTTCCCCCCAAATATCAATCCTAACTGCATGATATCTATATTCTCATGCTATATATCACATTCCCATTCATTTCATGATTTTTCCACAATTTTTTGATGCACGTATCTCAATTTTCACGCAATTAACCCATCGTCAATGAAACATTGAACGGAGGAAGGGAAAGGGTTCGCGTACCTAGCTCAGCCCTCCGGCAACCTTCCCGCACTCCGGCGAACCTCCTCGCTCCCCGGAAAAGCCTCCTCTGGCGGTGGACACACGAGCGGCTCACACCACCTCCTCGGTTGCGCGTCGCTCCTTTTTCTCCTCTCCTCTCTTGGTCACCTTCTCCTCTCTCCGCACGTCGTAGCCTCCCTTTATCCTCTTTCCCACCCGTATCGCGTCAGCCGCCCATCGCGTTGGAAGAGACGGCGAGGCACGGGCTAGCATCGTTGGTGGCACGGGTTGGGGAAGGGAAGGAAGGAGGTGGAAAAAAATGGTGTGGGCTCGTGAGAGGAAAGGGAAAGGAAAGGAGAAAAAGAAGGAAAAGAAAGGAAGAAAAGATAGGCACGCAAATCGAGGTGACTATGCATCCTCAAATCGGACTCCACATTGGTCCCAAATCACAACGAGGTGCACAGAAAGCCAACCACAAGCTCACACATCCAAAAACAACAGATTATCCATTAATAAACCATTTAAGTAATATAACAATTAATTACATGGTTTATAATTAAAATGGATAATCAGGCCTAGATGTCACAATGGTTGCGGTTTGGGGTACCATTCGGGTGTGGAGGTGTGACGCTTCTGTTGTCTTGGGTAATGAGTTGAGGATGTCGATGGATGTACCCTATGGTTCAACTTGAGTGACAAGATAGATTGCCCAGGTGGGGTGAGAAGCCTTCCTAGGTGGGGTTGGCTTTGTGAGGGTTCTCTACGTAGGAGGACTTTGGGACGGAATTGCTTCTCGTAGGGTAGCAGGTCCATGGCAATGTAGACGCTGTGGTCTCTCCTCGGTGGACGACTTGTGGCCAATGTTGACTACTTGACACCGGACAGTATGACATGTTGTTTGCTTGTGGTTTTAGGCCTAGTGGAGACCATAGTGCTGCACTAGTGTGGTGTGGTGTTTTAGAGTAGTGGCTCAGTAGTTTTGGTCTAGAGGAGACCGTGGTGTTATGTCTATGTGGCGTTAGTGTTATGCCAGAATAGCATTGTGTTTTGGGAGCAATGGCTTCATGGCTTTAGTGTTGTTGCTTGGGTCTAGAGGGGACCATGGTGTGCAAGGCAAAGGCCTTGTAGCTTGTGTTTTGTAATTGTTGTAGGTGTTTCGGATGCTGTAAAGAGCTTTGAAACACCATTGGTTGTCTAGTCTACGTAAAGAGTGCATGGGATCAACTTGTGTGACTTTTGGACTTGATTTGGTAGGGGTGGCCATTTCAAGTGTGTATAAGAGAATTTTAAAGAGCATACATGTGGTTTTGAAAAGGAAAAGAAAAGAATGGTTTAAAAGGCATACTTTTAAGGTTTTGTGGCCTGTTGGACAGTAGTAGACTGCCTAGGTTTGGTATTGCAGCCTCTAGAATGGATACCTGTGCTTATTTGTGTGGGCCTAGTTACGCCTGCTTCCTTGGCGAGATATGCCGAGTTATTAGGTGGGGTGTATGCTGAGTGACCATTTTGAATAGTCACTCATGTGTGCTTTTGATTTCTATTTTGGATGTGCAAGATAGGAGCTGGTTTTAGCTAGTGCATATAGGAGGAGTCACACTACCACATATCTGGGATTCCGGTGAGTTTTTAATTTAGTTTTATTTTTGTTATTTATTAGATTTATTTCTGTTGAATGTACTTATACCTAGCTAAATAATTAGCATAATTTTAATTGTATTTGTAACCATGCCGACAGGGGTGGCCACAAATAGGTGATATGTGTGTCCAAAAGCGGCAAAGCCACGGCAAAAAAGAAAAGGGGAAAAAAATGCAAAAATGCAGGAGCCGCTACCTAGTCTATTATGGAAGACGAGGAAAACCACAGATACATGAAAGATCATGCAAAACAAATAAAAAGGGGCTACGCAAACCAGAAATGCGGGTAAGGATCCCTGTTACGTACGAGGAAGGGGTTAGGCACCCTCGTACGCCTGATAAATCGGTCTTCTAATGATTTCTCTTTTGCTTATGAAATGTCGACTTTTCAGCCTTTTGCTGTACACCCGAGGGCGATATGCCATGCCATGCAAATGCTTGTGGTGTCTAGAGTATAGGTGCATGATGTGTAGGGGTGTGTCCTAATGCTCAGAAATATCGCTCGTGTGCCGGGC
>JAMKQA010056586.1:0-23183 GCA_024699735.1 Posidonia australis | reverse complement strand
TGCGAGGGTGCCTAACACCTTCCTCGTGCGTAACAGGGATCCTTACCCGCATTCTGGTTTTATTTCGTAGACTTGTCCTTTTCTTTTGTTTTTTGCATGATTTTTTTTCATGTTATGGTTTTCCTTGTCTTCCATAATAGATTAGGTGACGACTCCATTTGTTTTGTGTTTTTTCGACGTGATTTTGCCGTCCGATTTCGCATTCATTTGCGGAATCTCCTCACCGGCATGGTTACAATATGATAAGCACATATTATTTAAATGTTGGAAAATTATAGAAATTATAATAATTATGGAAAAAATCTTGATAACGTTTATAAATATCCTATATGTCATATTAGGGCTCGGGATGACAAATTATGTGAGAGAAAATGCCTAGGATTGCAATCACCTATTGAACTGACGCTTGTAAAACTAGCCACCTGTCAGACTAGGGACGAGTATGTCGCCGCTTTAACTGGCATCTAGACTCGTCACCTATCATGATGGCAATATCTTGATCTATTACAGATTATCCTCCTGTCTTTTAATTTAGTCCACAGAGATGCAATAAAACCTAGAAACACACAGAAATTTCATGGGAAAATTCAAGAGAAGGTTTGAGATCCTTAGCCACGTGATCTGGGATGCCTTAAGGGTTCCTATCTCAAGTGAACTCTAGGAAATGCAAAAATGGGTGTAAAGCCCCCAATTCCCATAATTTAAAACAATTTAAATTACAGGAAATTAAAAGCTAAACAGAAATATCAATTACCAGGAACCTATGTGTGTGGCTACGAGACTCCGAACTATGTGCACTATGCTAAAACCCATTTGCATGTCTACACCTACAACCCAAAAACCATGAAAAACAAGCGTGAATGACAAAAGTCACCCAGCACGCACACCACAAAAACAACGGAAAATAAATCTATATTAATTTTTCCTTAAAAATCATTTCGCAAATCATTTCCTCTAAAACCACAAAAACTGACCAACTAGGCCAAACAGGCTAAAAACTACAAAAAATGTGGCCCACACTGGCCAAAACAGTAAATAGGACTCTGCAAGCCTAAAACCACAAACGAGGCCCTCAATGGTCAAAACCACATATAGTAAGTCAGGAAGCTCAGCTTCAGGCAACCAACTCTGGCTACAAGCAGTTACTAAGGTGCATTGCACTGCTATGGTAAAGCTACCTTGTGCAGAAACGATCACCATCCTATGATTCTCCCACCTGGAGAACCCTCACAAAACCAACCCCTCTAGGAAGGCAGTCCTGTCTTTCAGGATGTTACCAACTATGGGGCACGTGTTCCACTTGCACTGGTCACCACAGGGTACACTTCCTCACGGCGTCCACATGGTGCTCAAGAAGGAGTGTCATACTTCCACACCCGACAAATCCTGAGCCTTAATGTTCACAGCGATAATAGGAGTATCATACCTCCCCATCATGCCACAAGACACCTTGACCCGTGGACCACAACCCTAGCTTCGAGACGACAGTCTAAGAGTTTCATACCTCCAAGACTCAATGACTCTTAGCCTTAGATATCTCGGCCTCCGACCTCAACTAGGGAGACATGCCCGACCACCTGAGAATGTCGTTACATTCCATGGTCCTGATGACACGATCCCCTGGTATCTCGGCCCGCACACAGAAAATCAGGAAAACCGCTTTGCAAAACGGACCAACTTATTTCTTTTGAAAACCATTTTTAAATCATTTTATATCTTTCAAAACTCATTCAAAAACCTCGACAAAATGGCACATCAGGTGTCCCACACGACCACCACTGATGGCCCACGATACCACCTCAAATGGGCAAAACAAACCAATCCAAGAAACCCACGAGAATCGCATTTATAAAATAGTTGGGCCCTGATTCGACATACCAAAATGGGCTCGGTATACCGTAGTCTCTTGGATCGGAAGACCGACCAGAATCGATTGACCGAAATAGGTGCAGGCACCCAAAACGGTAGACCGAAAACCAGACCGGTCGACCGAAAGTTCCTGGTTCAGTAGGCCAAATAAATTTGGTTGACCGAACTGAGACACAATGGTCAACACTCATAGCCAAATACGGTAAACCGAGGAGATTTGGCAACCGAATTTCGACCAAAGGACCTAATATGATAGAAAAATGACATATCGAAATAGTTGGTATGTCGTTTTCTGCGAAACCAGAAAACGGCCCAGGGCACCAACCCGTAAGATCGCCAAAAATGGGACCAAGGGATAGACCTTCAAAATAAGTACCACAAAATCCAACTAAAACATATATTGTTGACCCTCGAGTCTACACTAAATCCATACAAACAAAACTAAAACCCATTCATCATGCAAGGAGCAACAAGTTTGAAAAGCCACAAGGGTCAAAACGATCCAAAACCACACAACGCCATTAATGACCATAAATACCACCACAAATCATCATAAATTCACAATAAATTCTAGGAATGTAAATTTACCTAGATTTCATGTATTCCTATTATTTTGTACCATTTTCATACTTTCTACTCATTGAATTGGAGGTGCGTACCTGAAAACGGTCTCTAATGACCCAACTCACTCTCCAACCAACCACTGGCAGCCAACACACCTCCCACACGTCCTCAGTTGCTCCACGCACCACCATGTGCCACCATGTGATCTAGAATCCATGCCAAACCTCATAGGACCCTACCCCTTTTTTACTTTTCTATTTTCTTTTGCTCCCTCATAGGCGTGTAGGTTCATTCTATCCTTGGCTTGGAGGTAATAGATGCCTAGTCTAACGCTGGGGAGCTGTTGCTGCAAAAAAGGGTGGCTAGGCCCTTCAAAATTGTGGATTCCCCTGGCATTCACTTCGACTTCTCTCCAAGATGAGTCGTAGGGATAGAGCTACTCTGCCCACCTCTCTCTTTAAAGCTGACTTCTATCTGCCCTTTCTATCTTTTGGATTCTCTTATGCCCTTGCGTAGGTATATTTTTCTTTTGGCTCACATTCTCATTCTCACCTTAGCGTTTTTTCTCCCTCTAGAGTAATAGGTTCCTTAGGTGGTTTGGGTATTTCATCCAACTCATGGTGGATAGTGGCTTCCTCACACACTAGGTCACCTAGATATTATCAACTGTGGTACCATACCACTTCTACGTAGGTAAGCATAATTTGATTTTCGTCATCAAGCAATAATTAATGCTGATGATGCCAATGATTTTACTTTATTTATGTTGTGTATGCTTGATAAAAAAAAGTAGTGGAATGTACGCAAGAGTGTAAAGTTGTATGAATGCAGAAGCAATGCAAGTATGTAGATGTGGATTTGATGAGTGTATGAGTGTAGAATAAGAGAATTTTGTAGGGCAAGGATATAGCCTCCAGTCACTGGTAGTACTTCTTTAGATAGCACATGTTGACTGGTTCAGACTACTCGATATGATCCATGTTCTCCTGGATTGTAGTGCCTTTGGAGAAGATCTGTTTGATAACAAACGGGTTGTGCCAATTGACCTGAACTTGCCACAGGCATCTGGCAAAAGGATGGCTCGCAAAACTAAGTCACCTAACGTAAAGCTTCTGGGTCAGACTTCTTCTGATAAGATTTAGCCAGTTGCCTTTGGTAACACTGGGTGTGGTGCATGGCTTAAAGTATGTGCTCATCTATCAGGTTCAACCGCACATAGCAGTCTTCGACCCACTTTGTATCTTCCAATTCTGCTTCTCTCAAGATCCTGAGTGAAGGTATTCCCACCTTGATGGGTAGAACTGCTTCCATGTCATAGATTAGCGAGTATGGAGTTGCACCAGTCGAGGTTTGAACTAATGTTCTGTAAGCCCATAGCACATATGGGAATTTATCAAGCCAGTTCTTACGAGTCTCTGCCATCTTTTTCAAGATCTTGGTGAAATTCTTGTTGACAAACCCCACTGCTCCATTCATCTGTAGACAGTATGGAGAGGATCTGTGATGCTTAATCTAAAGATTTAGTAGGAAGTCCTCGACCCTCTTTGCTGTGAAATTGGTTCCATTGTCAGAGATAATCGAATGTGGAACCCCATACTGTGCGATGAAATTATGCTTGATGAACTTCTCCGTCACTACAGCGGCAACTATTTTCTAGGAAGCCACCTCCACCCGTTTGGTGAAGTAATCAATAGCCACTAGGATATAACAGTGTCTGTTTGAAGCTGCTGAATGGATGGTGTCGATGACATCGATTCCTCAAGTAGAAAATGGTCATCATGTGGATATATTGTGCAGTTTCTATAGGAGAGTATGGATCGAATTCCCATGGATCTAGCAATTGTAGCATCTTTGCACAAATTAGTAGCAGTTTGTTTCCATGGTTGACCAAAAATAGCCTTGTAGCATTATCTTCTTAGCTTGTAGTACCTTGTTCATATGTAGCCTACATGTTCCGACGTGTATTTGCAACATTATAGTGTCGGCCTCTTTCTTGTCTAGGCATCGCAGGAGCATCTAATTATAGGACCTTCTGTATAGATGTCCAGCTCCAAGTATATACTTTGATGCCAACCAGACTATGGTCTTCTTGTCTGTGGCATCTAGCGGATGGTTTCCAGTCTCTAAGAAGACTTTGATGTCATGATACCACGGAAGCTCCTCTGATGGATTTGCTTCTTTTATGGTCATGTTGTCTATAGACTGATCTACATAGGTGACTGACACATCCACTGCACGGTCCTCTGATATGGATAGCCAAGATGCTAGAGTAGCAAGTGCATCGACGTAAGCGTTCTTGGCTTTATTCATAAAGGAGAAGCGGATCTCTTCGAATTCTGCGATGAGCTTCAGGAGGTAAATATGGCATGGCACAAGTTTTAGGTCCTTTGTCTTCTAGTTGCCATTAACTTGTGAGATAACTAGCATGGTGTCACCATGAACTTGTAGTTTCTGTGCACCATGCTCAAGCACCGCCTAAAGCCTAGGATGCATGCTTCATATTCAGCTATGTTGTTGGTGCACTCGAAGGTCAGCTTTCTGGCAAATGAAATCAACTAGCCCTACAGTGTTGCTAACATTGCACCAATGCCCACACCCTTCTTTGTAATGCCCCAAACCCAGGTATGCTACCTAAATCATGGTATCACAAGCAATAACAATAATTACAGTATTATATAAACAACTCTAACTAACTAAGGCTCACTTCTAGGAACAATGTGCGGCTAGTGACTCCTACATGAGCATCGGAACTGGACTACACCACCTGCACCTGAAACCAAACAAAGCACACGTGAGTGACATCCAAATCACCCAGTACGCACCCCACACAAAAAACTACGGCAAAATAGCAAGAAAACACAAACCTAGATTATTACAAAACATAGTTTTTGAAATTCATTTTAAAACATCATTTCCTTTTTAAAACATTTGGAATCTCTATCCAAAATATAACTTTTCCAAGAGCTTGCATTCTCTTTTCAATCCATGCATTTTTAAACCTTTTTATACATTTCGAGAAATCCACATTCTCGACTAGATCCAGCCTAAAACATAGGGCCCCACAGGGCTTAAAACAAAACCACATACATTGGCTGGTAACTGGTTAAAATATAATCTTGATTTAACGCTAGAACCTGAAGACAATGCATAAGTCTAGTTCTAGCTACAACCACACATTTTATTTCCACTTCTTTTATTAGTGTTATCTTGATCAGAGGTAACTAGACACACAAGCAGTAGGTGAGGACACCATTTCCCCTACCTCTCTACACTGTTGCGGTGAACTTCCCCGTGCGAGAGGACACTGCTTTGGCCAACCAGCCTCAATTTTATTTCATATGCATGGGGATACGTCTTTTTTTGACGTCCCATCGGTGACCCGAACACCTGGTTCACATACCAGGCTCAGCCTACACCATCTTAAGTTCAGTGACCACGGTCGTATCTGACAATTGATATCTTATTAATTTACCGACACCATGCCCTCGTGGTCCCATACTGGCAACCACAATTGTATCTAACAATTGGTTTCTTTGGAGTATCATTCTCCTACCACATTGTTGACACCAACCTCTCGTGGTTCCATAACACATTATTATTTTCTTTTTCAAAACTCTTGGGTTTTCTTTCAAAATCATTACACATTCTCTTTTCTTTGTAGGGAATCATTCCCATGGAAACACGACCCTCCATTAGGGTCCTAGTCTCAACATTATACAAAAACTAGGCATTCATATTTGTTATTGGGTCTCATGCCCAAAAATCACATTAAACCAAACATTTATCAATTTCTTTCATTTTTGGGGGACTCAAGTCCAAAATCATACTCAATTTCATTATTGAATTTCATGTTTCTCCATGTCATCCACATGGGGAAAACTTCATTACTACATGTCCATTATCCATTCAAAACCATTTATTTTCATTTTTCATAATCATTATTTCATATAGGCTAGGGGTCTGGTTCGGCAAACCGAACCAGTTTGGTATACCGAACTGGGTTTCAATACCTAGAATGGTTGACTAAATTTGGGATTCGGTCATTCGAAAATCCCTATTTCGATTGGTCGAAATATCTTCGGTGTACCAAAATCCCCTGAAACGAAAGACTAGACATTTTTAGTCTACCAAATTAGGGTTTCTAGTCAAATACTGACAGAAAAATGGTACACTGAATCAAAATTAGCATATCGAACTTTCCAATTTCAGTAAAGTTCCCCTGAGCCCTACCCATTCATTCACTGAAATTGGGACCTCCAACGAACCAAACAAACACACCACATAAATCATGAATAAAACATGGGGTGTAGACCCTCGAGTCTACGTCAAAACCCCTCAATCTATTCACAAATCTCTTAAGCATGCTATCCACACGAAAATCACAAAGACATGGAGCTCATCATTCGACTACTGTAGCATGCATCAAAATTTTGACCTTAAATCCACAAAATTCATACAACCTAGCATGATCTCTACACATTCATGCCATTCATCACATTTCCATCATTTCTACTATTTTTTCATGATTTATCATGCATTTTCATCAATTTTATGCCATTAAACCATTTACTCAAACCAAAGGAAAAAGGAGGGAAGGCAGAGGTTGCGTACCTTGCTCAATCCTCTGGCAACCCTCTCGCACTTTGGCGAGCCTTTTCGTGCCCAACAAAGTCTCTTCCACCAGCGGTCCACGCGCATAAGGTTCCTCTCCTCTAGCTCACACGCACCACTCCTCTCTCTCACTTGCCATCGCCTTTCCTCCTCACTTTCCCCTCCCTTTTATCTCCTCTGCCACCTCACATTTCGCCAACTCACCTTCTCCTGAGACAACAATGGAAGGTATGGGATGGGCACAAGATAACAATGGAGGCATGGGTGGCCGAGTGAAGAAGAAAGGAGAGGAAGAAGATGACAGCTCGTGAGGGAGAGAGAAAGGAAAGAAAGAAAATAGAAAACACAGGCACGCTAACCGAGGCAATTGTACATCCTTTGACCAGACTCCACATTGGTCCCACTACACAAACAGGTGCACAGAAACCCAACAAACCTCCACACACACAAAGATCAATAGATTATCCATTAATAAACCATTTATACAATATTACAATTAATTACATGGTTTACAATTAAAATAGATAATCAGACCTAGATGTCACATTCTTGTTGACTATGTCGTCAAAGTAAAGATGCCATTGTTTTTTGTCTCTAGGCCCTTCAGGTTCTATGTCATCCATGGCTAATAGTATGTCCTTGTCAGGAACTGAGTCTACAAGGATTGATATTCTAGCAAAGGTAAGTCAGCCAAGTGATCTGTTATGACCTACCCTTTCACAAATTTCTGTATGACAAATGTGATGTCGTGTTGAGATAGTAGCACCTGCCACTTAATGCTCCTGTCCACTAGTGTCGACTTCTGGAACAGATACTTCATGGGATCATGGCGGCACAAGAGTAGGACAGGGTACGCCATCATATAATGTCTGAGGTGTTGTGTGGCCCAGACGAGGGATAGGTAGACCTTTTCAATGGTATTGTACTTGGCTTCATAATCATTGAATTTCTTGCTTAGATAGTAGATAGCCCTTTCCTTGCGACTTGACTCATCATGTTGGCCTAGGACTGCATTCATTGAATGTTGTGTGACTAACAGATAAAGAAGTAGTGGTTGCCTTGGCGTCAGTGAGACTAAGACTAGAGGCCTCACCAAAAGTTACTTGATCTTTTTGAAGACATCTTGGCACTCCTTACTCCAATTGATTTGAGAATTCTTCCTTAAGAGCTTAAAGATTAGCTCATATATTGGAGTGAGTTGGGCAATGAACTAGTTGATATATTGTAGTCATCCCAGCAAACCTCAGACTTCTTTTTCTGTTGTAGGGGGAGGCATTTCGATGATGGATCTGGCTTTATTGGGGTCTACCTCTATTCCTCTCTGGTTGATAATGTATCCAAGGAGTTTTCCAGATGACACTCCAAATACGCACTTACTGGGGTTAAGACAGAGCTTATACTTCCACAAATGATCAAATAGCTTTCTCAAGCAAGTGAGATGATCTTTGGGCTCTCTAGATTTGGCAATTATGTCATCCACATAAACCTCGATCTCTTGATGCATGAGGTCATGGAATTGCACTGTCATCACTCTCTGATAGGTGGTGCCTGCATTTTTGAGCTCCAACGGCATTACTTTGTAGCGGAAGACCCTCTAAGGAGTGATGAACGATGTTTTCTCCATCTCATCCTCTACCATTTTGATCTGATTGTAGCTTGAGAAACCATCCATAAAAGATTACGTATTGTGACCTATGGTATTGTCGATCAAGACGTCAATGTGAGGTAACAGGAAGTCGTTCTTCAGACTCACTTTATTTAGATCTCTATAATCGATGCATATGTGGACTCACTCGTCCTTATTCAGCATAAGCACGACATTAGCAAGCCATTCTAGATAAAGGACGACCTTGAGAAAATTGACTTTGTGTTGCTTCATAATTTTCTCTTTAAGTTCAATAGCTACTGTGGTCACCATCTTCTGAGCTTTTGCTTTATTGGCTTGGCATTTGGCTTGAGAGGCAATGTATGCACTATTACCTCGACGTCTAGTCCAACCATGTTGTCGTAGCTCTAGGTAAAGATGTCCACATATTCTAGAAGGAAGTCTATGAATTCCACTTTGGCCCATGGTGTGAGCTTGGCATTGATGCTTACTTTTTTGACATCATCTAGCGTGTCGATGTTTACAAGCTTTGTTTCTTCTTTGACATGCAAATTTGAACCTTCCGAGTCATTATCGTAAGGCTTGAATTTTGGTGGCACATTGTTGCTTTCATCTAAGCTTGTGTCATCTTCTTCTTCATATACAATAAGCTCGGATAGGATTTCCTACTGAAAGAATGGATCTGTGATTTCGAAGGAGATGATATGCTCGGATTCCTACCCTTGGTGATGCTTTAGAATGGTCACACTTACCTGGTGTTTTTGTGAGTGCACCAGGCATTTGCTGGCTTAACTATTCTTGCCCTTATTAGTGGATCAGGTCACTTTGCTTCTTCTGCAACCTTATAGTATTTCTGGGAGTTTCTAATTTCTTCATTTTCCTCGGTGGTATGTACAATGGGTGTTGTAGTTGGGTGACTGTCCTCTTGCTGACCGATAGAATTGCTGCTGTGGATATGGGATTTTGGGGGAAGTAATTCTAGGTGTACATGTTTCGTAGCCTTTCGTCACTTAACTTTTGTCCTGTTTGTTGTTTCTGGCTTATCCACTCCACGTATGCTGAAGGCAATGTGATCACCATTCTTGGTTCACTTTCGCTGGCCCTCAAAATGCCCAGGGAGATGTGGATCTTGTAGGTTTAGCTACCTTAGGATAGTGCCAGCACTACCTAAGGGTTCCTATGCTGATGAACTTCTTCTTTCACTAGCTGATGAATATCTTCTTTCTCTTCTTTTTCTTGCAAAACAATATAAAAAAATGCAGATTAATAAAGTGTAGTAAGTAATTTAACAGAATAAATTATAGATATGAAATAAACGGAAAATACTTACACAAGGGGTTTTATGCCCCTTGTTGCAACTAATGTTAATGCCTAGTTACAACATGCAAAGTGTATGTAAAAGTGAAACATGCAAAATGAAAAGCCCCTTTTGGATGCATGAAATGCAAGATGAAGACATGACGTAGCTGGAGCTAGCAGAAGACTTGAGCTCTCCGTTAGAACTTCTCTACTCTCTTACTCTCAGAATTCTCTACTATGATTTTCAAATTTACTCTCATAATTTCCTCCTCTCTTCTTGATAATTTTCTGATTATGTCTGTGTGTCCCCCTAAAGGCTAGGGGTGTCCCTCTATTTATAGATTCACGGGAGGATCAGAAAAGGCAAAAAGATTCAAATTTGGTAAGATTATACAATTGCAAACAAAAGTATTCATTTTAGAAGTGTTGAATGTCCAAATTCGGGCGTTCTATGTTAAACGCCAAAATTGAGGAGTTCGACACACCCAGGAGTCACAACTGTCAAATTAGGGAATGTTCCATCAATTAATGGGCTAATTGGTATCACCTTCGATTAGAGAAATCTTTCAAAAAAGGAAACCTTTTGAATTCAAACTTTTCCAAGGAAAAAAAGTGGCTGATGTGGCATTACTGAGCTGTCAAGTGTAGAATGCCCAGAACTAGGTGTTCTATGTTGAACGCTCGAAATCAGCTTTTTAACACCCTTAGGCTAAAAACTTGCTAAATTTGGTTGTCAATTCAAATATGGTCAAACGAATGAATTAATAAGGTAATAAAACCCCTTAAATATGACAAGAAGACTCATTGATAATGATAGTAATTTACATTAATTCCAAAAAAGAAGGTTTGACAAAAATTAAAGGGAAATGACGTGGAGGTGTAGAACGCCTGAGTTTGGGAGTTCAATGTTGAACGTCAGATTTTGGGAGTTCACTATTGAACGTTGGATTTTGGAAGTTCAACATTGAACGTGTGATTTTAGGAGTTCAACGACTTAGATTAGCAAATAGATCTTTGAAGAGTATTTGGGCTGAGCAAAAGGCTTCGAAAGATGAATGGAGCATACTATGGTGTAACAAGACTTAAATGTGACATCTGGGCCTGATTATCCATTTTTAATTGTAAACAATGTAATTAATTGTAATATTGTATAAATGTTTTATTAATGGATAATCTGTTGTTTCTTGGATGTGTGAGCTTGTGATTGGCTTTTTGTGCACCTGCTTGTGATTTGGGACCAATGTGGAGTCCAATTTGAGGATGCACAGTTGTCTCGGTTTGCATGCTCGTTCTTTCCTCTTTTCTTTCTTTCTTTTTCTCCTTCTCTCACTGCCGAGTTCACCCCACCTCATCTTCTTCCTCTTCTTCCTCCACTAGCCCGTGCCACTAACGACGTTGGCCCATGCCTCCCTGTTTTCTTCGACGTGATGGGTGGTCGATGCGACACGGGAGGAGGAGATAAAGAGAGGCGGAGGCAAGTGAAAGAGGAATGACTGAGATGCGAGGGAGAAGAAGGAGAGGAAGAACAACACGCTGTTGAAGAGGTGGTGGCTCGTGTGGTCCGCTGGTGGGGAAGACTTCGTAGGAGCGAGAAGAGACTCGTTGGTGAGTGAGGAAGATCGTCGGAGTGCCACTCGAGGTACATGGCCCTCTTCCCCTCTCATTTCCACACTTTCAGTTCATCATGTCAAATGCACGAAAATGATGAAAAATGCATGTAAAATCGTAGGAAAATAGTGGAATTGATGAGAATGAGCTGAATAGCATGAAAACATAAATATCATGCGGTTAGGATGGAAATTGGTAGGAATATACGAGATTTTGGGATGAAGGCTACAATAGCCGTTTTGAGTCTCATCCCTTTGTAATTTTTGTGTGGATTGTGTGGTTAATGAAATCATGAATGGTTTGAGGAGTTTTAAAGTAGACTCACGGGTCTACACTCCATGATTTATTGGTAATTTGTGATGTATGTTTGGGAGGTCCGATTGGGGCTCCCACTTTTGACGATTTCGTCGAACGAAACAAGGGAATGCCCTGGTTGTGGGAAATTAGGTATGCCGAATTGAATTCGGGATACCGAAATCCTGACAGATTAAGCCAGGATCCCTGGTTTTGATAGACCGAAATCATCTGGTCGACCGAAACAGGAAGTTTCGGTATACCGGGAATGTTTCGGTATACCGAATTAGGGGGGTTGGTATAACGAAGATATCTGGTATACCGAACCAAGGATATTCGGTATACCAAACCTGAAATTCGGTCTGTCGATTTTGCCCTAATCCTGACATATATAAATGTGAATATAAAATGGAAATAAATGGTTTTAAAGGTATGTAAGCATGTGTTCATGATGTTTTCCCTATTTAAATGACATGGAGGAATATGGAACCCAAATAAGTGTATTTGGGAGTGGTATTGAGTTTAAGGCCCTAAAACTGAATAAAAGAGAATAAATGTGTGGTTTTTGAGTAATTTTGGGCATGAGACCCAATTTATGATTTTTTTTTTTAAAAGCATTGTTTTTCATGGATTGAGTTGGGACCCCACAAGAGGGTCAAGTATTGCATGGAAACAAATTCCTGCAGCGAAAAAGAATGAAAATGGAGATGGTTTTGAAAAGGAAAGCTTAAAGAGTTTTGAAAATGAAACACTAATAATGTGTTAAGAAACCACGGGGATTGGTGTCGACAACATGGTGGGAGTATGAGGCTCCAATGAAACCTGTTGCCAGATACGATTGTGGTTGTCGAGTTTGAGACGGTGTAGGCAGAGCCTGGGTCATTGAACCTAGTTATTTGGGTCACCGACGATGTAGGCTGAGCCTGGGTCATTGAACCTAGTTGCTTGAGTCACCGATGGGACGTTAGATAAAGACGTATCCCTGTGCATATATGAAAGATATTAAGGTCAATTGGCCGAGGCGGTGGCATCCCGCACGGGGAATTTCACCAAGGCAGTGCAGGGAGGTAGGGGAAATGATGTCCTCGCCTACTACTTGTGTACCTGGTTACCCCTGATCAAGGTAACATTTGTAAAGAAAAGTGGAAATGAATAAGAAAAGAATGTGATTTTGAGAAATGAAAAAAAAAGTAATGTGGTTTGACTAGGATTGGACTTATGAATGGTTCTAAAATCCTGCACTCCTGCACTCTTTCCTGAGCCTAACTTTGGATCTTTTTTTTTGGCCCTCACTGCTGAAGTGAAGCTAGAATTGGTTATACCACGTTGATCTACTTCCCTGCTGCTGGGAGATTAACTCCCCTGGTCTAGTGTGTGCTGCTTCTGGTTCTTCAAGGGCAATGATGTATGATTGGCCCGGCTGACTTGATTGGGTTGTCTTGAGCTCTGTGATTATTGCTTTCGCTTTCCTAAGTTTGAGCTCTTCTTCTGCATTTTCTGCCAGTGCTGCCAATTGTTCTTGGAACAGAATTTCTAGATCACTGAGCATATTATCCACCTATGCCTCTATTGTGTTTGCCTCCACCACGTCAGAGACAAGATCAACATAATAAGTGCTGGTTGCTTCTTGCATCTCGCGCTCAATGATTTCTTCACCTCGGGTGACGCTTTGAGGCATTAACTATATGAGAATCTGTGGAATAGATCCTGGAGAGGCTGCCCACTAGATCAAAGGGGGAATAGATGAGGCTACCAAATGTATTGATTGAACTGATGGCTGGATGATTGTACACACTGCTACGTCTTCTGGTGATATAGGTGGTGGATTTGCGGATGGTGCTGTATGGGGTGATGATAAGATTGGATTTGCTGAGACGGACCGAGGATGTGCCAAAGGTGCCACTAACACTGTTGGTGATGCTAGTAGAACTATGGGAATGGCTAACATGGTTGACTGAGTTTCTGGTGAAGCTGACTGTGGTGTTGAAACTGCTGACCTACAAATGGACCTGCGGGTTGTGCTGTTAGGGTTGCTAACTGATTGGAAGTTGTTGTGATGGATGACTGAGAAACTAGTGGGATTGCAAATGAAATTGTCACAATTAATCCTATAGCTGGAACTGCAGTGTAAACTGTTGCAGAGTCTATGGACAGCAGTGTTAGTCTTACTAACTCTGACAAGGTTGGAGACCTCTAAACCTCTCTGGCTACCTTCTCCATGCTTTCGGTATCCAAGTGGTCCTCTTATGAGTAGTAATCTTCTACGCATACCCACTCTTATCCATTAACTGACTCATGCTATTGTTGTACTGTTTCCATGGTGATGTGACTTTGGTTGGGGTCCCATATTCCTACACTAACAAAGTTAGATAAATCTCTAGGAATAAGAAGCTTCCTGGACTTACATGTGCATTGGAGTCCATCTTGAGGTTGCCATTCGTATCCGAGTCTTTCGAATTTCCACCTTTTTCCACAGTGATGAGCTCGATGATCCCTTGGTCGTATCGCCTAAGAGGTGCTCCCTTCTGATACCCCATCAGTGACAAAAGTTTTCGACTATTACAAAAGGATTATTGTGAACGGCTAGGTGACTGGCACACTCGAGGATAGGAATGAAATTAACCATCTCAAACCGATTAACATGATAAAGTACATGCGAAGGTTTCGACTCGAAATGGATAGTCTAGGGGGAAACAAATGAGACAGCTCAACCCTTTCCTTCTCAAAAGTTTCTACCATGACAACAGCAACGTTGTCACCCCAGCAGAATTTTATCATACGATGCAGAATCGAAGGGATGACCTGATGCTTATGGAGCCAAGGGTGCCCAAGCATGATATTAAAGGATGGCTCAAGGTCGACAACGTAGAATTCTACGTCGAATTGAGCCAAACCTACCACCAAGGGAATAATCAAAATACCCAAAGCATCATGATGAGTATTATCAAAGGTCATCATTCCCTTTACTACTGACATAATGTCCTCAGATTTGAATCCAATTTTGTTTGCAGTTCGTAAAAGGAAGATATTCAAACCTACACCATTATCTACCAGTGTAAGAGGGATACAAAAACTTTGATACTGCATAGTAATGAAAAGAGGCTAGTTATGATTGGACCTCGCCGAAGGCAGCTCCTGACTAGAAAAGGAGATGACTTGTGGCATCACAATCATGCTCTCTAAGGCTTTAAGTTCTATGGTTGGGGAAACATGGGCTTCCTGAAAAACCCTAAGGAAAACTTCTCTATGTTTAGCAGATGTGTGTGAATTAGGTCCCAGATTGAAATATCAGCGACGACTTTCTTCAGCAAAGAAGTTATATCTACTGTTGGTTGCTCTTTTTTATTAGTGGCGACTGTGGTGGATTTGGGAAGGGTTTCTTCTGCAATTGGCTTGGCGGGTTGGCTTTCTTGTTGTGGTGGCATAGATACTAGGCATCTAGGTTTGGGTACTAGGGCCGAAGGCTTATATAACCTACCCGATCGCATGACCTTTGTACACATTTTTGTGGCATAGTTGTAGGGTACACGATGAGTATCATAGGTCATGTTAATGACCACAGGGGTATTAGCCTCCAATTCCATCTAGGCCATGGGTGGAGTTATTGAGGATACTACTGGAGAATCTAGTAGTAGAGTGGACTAGGCGGATTCTAGCTTTGGCTTTACTAGTAGGCAAACTGGCGGTGATGAGGATTGCATGGTGGGCTGCGCAACCATTTGCCTCGACTTGGCGGTTAGTTGGATCATGTTGATCATCGAACTCGAACCTTCCAAGAAAGACAAATAAAGTTGATGTGGAAAAGTGGTTGAAACATCCTGAATAAGAATAGAAGAGTCTGATAGAGAAGCGACAGACTCGATAGGAAAGAGAGAATGAATTCCCAAAGTCCCTAGAGCTCCTGAACTAGAATGCTCAGGTAGGGGTTGGCTGACTACACTAGGGTGTGCAAATGCTGGTGCTGGTGTTGGTGATGGTGTTGTGCCCACTCTGCCTCCTAAGTGTTTATGATGATGACCTTCCGGTCAAGCAAATCCTAAATGGCGTTCTAGAGTGTGAAATAGTTATCCATGGAATATCCTGTGACCCGATGATAATTGCAGTATAAGTTTACTTTATACCACAGCGGAAGAGGGTTCGATGGTGGGCAAACTTCTGGAAGCTTCAGTAATGGCGTGACCTTAAGGAGGACAGTGCTCGAAGGTTTGACTAATGGAGTATAATTTTGCTCAGGGTGTCAAGGCCGTCTCTGCCCATAGTGTTGTCCTTGCCTCGCTTGTGCGACGGGATATACTGGCTTAACAGTGGTTGTGATATGTGGAATGTAGGGTGTCCTAGGTGCTGGTGCATAAACTACTTGATTCTGAGCTGGCAGGCTCACCACATTGATAGGCACAGTTGGGGATCCAATGTACGCAACAACGTTCTTGAGGGAATCCCTTCACTTGGAGTAGTTGGTGTTAGAGCCATTGTTGTTGTTGTTGTTGCTACTGTTGGTGCTGGTGTTATGGCTAGGAGTAGTGGCCTTGTTGGTGAATGTAGTGAGTGAGACAAAGTTGCTACTATGCAGCGAGATCTCTATACGAGCATTAGCTCGAATCAAGGATGCAAAAGTGGTGATAGGCTGAATGCTCAACAGAGCCCTGGTGGCTAGCTGTGCTTCGCGAATGATCATTTCGATGGACTCCTCATCAAAGGGCCTATCGCTGACTTGTGAAGCTAGGGCACACCAACGCCAGACATACTCCTTGAACAGCTAGGTCTTCGTGCTTCAAGACCATGTCCAAGTTCAAGGAGTATTGTTCCAGGAATGTCTGACTAAGGTCATTCAAAATCTTAATCGCGACCATGTCAAGAGATGTAAACCATTTCAAGGAAGGACCGGTGAAACTCTTTTGGAATAGGCAGATAAGCAGCCTCTCATCAGCCTGAAGCTGAGTGAGGCCTCTGCAATATGCCCTTAGGTGGGAGATGGGACAACCTTTACCGTTGTACTTCTCGAAATCTAGGATGTAAAAGTTCGATGGGAGTGTAGCCTCTTGGAAGTAATAGAGGTCTTGGATGTGATAAAGCTAGTGGTCTCTGCTCTACACTATGCACAGTACTCTTTCCAGATTGCTCATCCTAGTGAGGAGAGCGTCTAGGGTCACTGCTATCAAGGATGGTGCAGCTGGGGCAAGTCCAACGTACGCCGTATGGGTTACACTGTGGTGTTCCTTTAGATCCAACATCTCATCACCTAGTGTCATGGTGTGATGGTCGACGTATCCGTGCGTGGGTGTAGAGTATTGTGGCATGAACGTAGGAACCTATGTCTAATGCAAGGAAGAAGGATAGGTGGTATGCAGTGCTGTGTGTAGTGCTGAGTGCGGGAGCAGTAATTGTTATAACGGTACAACTCCGGGCAATGAGCTCGTGGGGTGATGCACTCTAGTCAGTCCAAAAGGTTGGCCACCAGAAGATGAAGTAGCATGTTGTGGATAGTGTAGTGACGGAACAGGTGGTAGAGTTGATGACCCCATCGTCTGTGCAGTAAGGAGCTGCGATGATGGCAAAGAGGTGTAATGGGTGCAACTTGGAACACAGGAGTAGGTTGTAGAGGAACTTCAGGAAAAGAATGGATAGATGGTACAAAAGCAGGATCCAAAGAGAAGGGTCATGCCTTGCAAATTCTAGGCAAGGGCCAGTAGATGCTGGGCCTGCATGGCCGGAGACCCATCGATAGCAGTACCAAGAGTTGAGATTGAGAGTAGGACAGATGCAAAGGCATGCTGGAAACCAAACTGTCCGATAAGTAGAGACCCTATCAAATAAGCTGTCGCAGTAGGTTGAAAGTCTGAAGTAACAAAGCCTTGAAGTGGATAAGATATAGGCATTTTTGGGGCTTGCGTGGCGGTCACCGTAACTGACTTAGTGACTGGCTCTAGACCGATCAGAGTCTACCAGTGTCCCAAAACTTGAGGATAAGAAACCCCATGCATCAGGAAGTGGTTGTCATGAGGCGAGGTGGAGGCAACAATTGAAGTCAGAACAAGGGAAGGAGGGACCAAAACTGGAACCCTTCCTGAGCAGTAGAAGGATGAGACTCGCTGACACATTCGGCCATGGTGGTCCGTGAGTGAGTGTGAATGGGATTGCGACAGTAAATAGGAGGACGGAACCTACGATGAGCTATCATCGAAAACGATGAATAACTCAAGAAAGGATGATTGAGAAAGTGCTGCAGAAGGGAGATCGACGAAAGGATCACACGGGCGTTGGCTAAGGAACTCATGCATTGACCTATACAAAGGAAGCAACGAGTGTCAAAACCCGAGGGAAAATAAGGGAAAGAACACAATGCAAATGTTGTTATGGTGACATGAACAACACACATGCATATAAATGCGACTAGAATGCGCTCTCTCGCCAGCTAAGTGTGTCCTAGTAGGTTAACTACTCCAGACACCCTCAGGGGTTCACAGGTCTCTGGCTCAAGGAAGAAAGCATAAGTCCCTGCTCTAAATCCTAGCCAAAATACAGGCAATAAACAGGTGGTTCATTGGTGGCCTCGACTCCTACAGTAGTAAGGAGTTGTACCCTCTACTAACACCAATACGATCCCAGACAAGAGGGGACAAATTGTCAACACGTCCCATGTCGAATCTATAAAATGGGCAACCAGAATTGTCCTTCTCAGACTAAATAGGTGGACTCTGGATAGAAGAAGATGTATGCACCTATATGATCAATCATGTGAGTATGCTTTGTGTTTTTTTACTTGTGGATTTGTCTCTAATTATGCCTTATTTGTTGGCTTTCTGTGTTTGTGTTTTTTACATTAAGCTGGGAGGAGAGGCAATCACATCTCTACTCTCCTAGGCATGGCAAGGTGCAAAAAGGGGAAACAAACATCAACACACGTAAGTAGGAATACAACAAGCAAAAGGCATGATCATGGCATGTGCATTTGTTGTTTTGACATGATAGTGAAACAAAGGCATTCATCACATCAAAAAACAAGCATCATGGTATGTGCAAGTGTGGTGGCATAGGCAAGTGTGTAAAAGAAAAACATCCCGCAGGCATAAGGCATGTATCATTACATCAAGAAGTAAGTCGAAGTTATGATAAAAAGTATCAAGCAAGGCTAAGTAAGGTGTGCAAGCAAGCAAAAAAGCCAAAGCGAGTGGAAAGCCAAAACGAAAGCCAGAGTCTATATCCCTAGAGGAGTCGCCAGTTCCTGTGACCATGGCGATGGAGCTGACTCACTAGTCGGGTATAAAAACTGGACTCATAAACCGATAAGGTCACGATGAAGAGGTGAATCTGAGGAAAGAAGCTTGACTTGAAAAACACCCAAAAAAGCAAAAAATAAAGGATAAGGAAATAAATTGCCACGTAGTCTATTGAAATTGGGAGACGAGGAAAACCGAAACAAGAGTAAACTAGATAAAACAATATGAAACATGCAAATGTGGAACTCCGTGCCAAATAGATATGAAATTTTAGTCATTGCATACAAAAGAAAGGGTAAAGGCTCCTATTACACATGGAAAAGGTGTTAGACACCCCTATAGGCCCGAGAATCGGTCTTTCTTGGCTAAGTCTGCTTGCAAATGTGACTAATGTAGGCAATGAATGTCAAATAATGTACGCCCTTGGGCAATATGCAGGATGCCATGCCATAATACAAAAAAACATGCAAAGAAGTCAAATCAGAGGTGAGAAATCCAACAAAGAATCAAACAGAAAGACTAGATGCTGCTTTGTTATATTGTTTGAACCTAGATTTTCGTGCCAACTATTCACATAGGATGAACGCTGTAATGACCCAGTTTTAGAAGTGGTGCTTTGGCCAAATAATCAAGGTAAAATTCAGGTGTGTTGGGCATTGAGAGTCCCAGTGCCCAATGTGGGACACGTTCTTAGTAGTGTCTGATGCTTGGATTGTGTGTTTCTAGCCTTTTTGGTGTGGTGTGATCTGGGTGTTGTGCCGGCCCTCGTGGGAGTTTTGAGAGTTTGTTCTGTGCTTTGGTGGTAGATCTCAGTTTGCACGAGTCACGTGGACGTGGAAAGTCACGTAGTCTGGTTTCATACTTGCGGCTTCCTTTCTTTTCTTCCCTTCTTTCTCTTTCCTTTCCTTCTTTCTTTCTTTCTTTCTTCCGTCTTCTTCCCTCGAGCCCCGCCCCTTCCTCTTCTTCTTCTCCCACGTGTGGGAGAGGGAGAGAAAAGGGAGAGGAGAGGTGGGAGGGAGAGAGGGCTGTGAGAGAGAGAGGGAGATGGTCGGGAGGAGGAGGATGCAGCCGCCGCCGTGTCGCCATCGTCGCGTGGAGGAGGAGAGCAGCTCGTGGTTGGAGGAGGAGCGTTGCCGTTTGTCTCGCGTCGCCGCATCTTCGGTGAAGGTATGCACCTCATAGATTTTATTTTGGTTCCAAATTTGTATCATAGGTGCATGTTAGTGTGTTAGTAATTGTAGTAATTTTATTAGAATTTATTGTGCATTTGTGGGCCATTGATGGTCGTATTTATGATTTGGGGTGAATAGTGCCTCCTTTGTGTTTTCTATTGATTTGTCAAGATCTGTTTGATGGATCTCGGTGTTGCTTGTTTGGTTTGGAAGATCTTCATTTTGATATATTGTTTGCATAGTTTGGATTGGTGGTTTGTAAGATTAGGCTTTGGTCCCATTTCGGGGTGCTCTACAGTCGCCTAATTCGACATGTCGAAATATTTTGGTATGCTATTTCTATTGCAGATTTTCCCCTTGAACCCTTGTTCAGTCGACCGAATTCATTCAGTCTGTCGTTCTAGAAGTCTTCGGTGTTGATAGAATTCTTGGTTCGGTCGACTGAACATTTCTGGTCTGTCGAATCAAGGGTTTTCAGTCGATCAAGTGGTTTTTTGGTTTACCAATCTGGTGCCCTAAGCCCAGGTTCGGTCGATCGTTCCATTTCAGTTTGTCGATCTAGGCCCTGATCCTGTATTAAGATGTTTTATGTTTTGATTTATATATATATATATATATTAATATTAATCTTGGGGAGACAAATATAATGGCATAAATGATTATGATAATCATTAGAATGATCTAAGGTTTGTCTAAAATGAATTAGCAAGATTCCACCTCGGGTATGGGTAGAATAAAAGATGAAATGATTTCGAAATAATAGGTTCTTTTCCCGGATGATTTAGACTGGACTTTAGGGAAATGATAGCATCCCTAGGTCTAGGGCTTGTAGGGTTTTGTGTGCGGTGCACTGGATGGAGTTTTCAGTGGCATTGTCCTAGGTGTTTGAGCGTGAAGTTTTGGTAGGTGTCTTCTGAGTATTCACGAGCTAGTAGGTGTCTTACACTTGGTGCCAGAGCGTGAAGTTCTGGTTGTGTTTACTTTGCTGTGGTGTCTTCTGAGTGGGTTTGACACTCAAAGGATGTTTTATTGGTGTTTTCTTGGGTTGTGGTTGTAGGTTGAGCGTGGTGCTTGTGAACCTAGACGTTCTCAAGGTGTTTTACCTAGGTTTTACAAGAGAGTTGTCGAAACTATGTTTTGTTTGTGGTTTCTCGACCTTTGGTTTCTGTGCCACTGCTAGACACAGTTTTACTTGAGTTTTAAAGGATATTTAATGGTTTTGAAAAAGTTTTCTAAAAGAGAGTTTTGGAAAGAGAAAAGTATATATTTGAAAATAGTTTTAGAAAGTGTTTTTTAGTGCTTTCTGTTTGCGTTGGGGGCCGAGATACCTAAGGCTGAGGTTCGTCGGGTCTTGGAGGTATGACACTCCTTGACTATCGTTTCAAGGCTAGGGTTGTGGTCCACGAGTTGAGGTATTTCGTGACATGACGGGGAGGTATGATACTCTTGTTGTCGCTGTGAGCACTAAGGCTTGGTTGTTGTCGGGTGTGGAGGTATGAGACTCCTTTCTGAGCACCGTGTGGAGGGCGCCGTGAGGAGGCATACCCTGTGGTGGCCAGTGCCGGTGGGACGCACGCCCTGTAGCTGGTAGTGTTCTGAGAGATAGGACCGCCTTCCCAAGAGGGGTTGGCTTTGTTGAGGGTTCTCCAAGAGGGAGAATCGCGGGACGGTGAACGCTCCTACGCAGGGTGGCTGTCACTGTGGTAGTGCAAAAGTTGTTGGTCGCGCTTGGGTAGACTGCGTGTGGCCAGTGTTGTCTACTTGGCGCTGGACAGTTCGGCACACTGTTTGTGTTTGTGTTTTGTGCGGAGTTCTGGTTCAAGAAATCAAGCCTTGGGCTTAGAGGAGGTCATGGCTTTGGTGCCTATTAAGGCGTAGTGTTTTGGGAGCGATGGCTCCGTGGTTTGGGAGTAGAGGCTCCGTGGCTTGGTTTTATGCTTGGGTCCAGGGGGACCATGTTGTGCAGAGCAGAGTCTCTGTAGTTGTATTTTGGTGTGGTTTTGGGCTTGGGATGGCGAGAGTAGCCTTGTCGGGCATGCATAAAAGGTTTTAAAAGTGCACGCACATGGTTTTGTGATTTTGTGGCCTGTTAGGTAGTGGTAGACTACCTAGTTTGGTATTGCAGCATCTGAGAGGGATGCCAGTACTTGTGTGCTGGGCGACGGTAGATTACCCTTTTGGTTTGGCGACATCCAAATGTGATGCCTGTACTTGGCTGTCCTCGGCATAGAATGCTGAATTGTAGGTGGGGTGGGTGCTGGGTGACCGTTGAGTGGTCACTCACGTGTACTTTGTTTTGTGTGTTTTGGCAGATGCAAGATAGTAGCTGTTGATTGCTAGTGCATATAGGAGGATCACGTCTCCACACATCAGGGATCCAGGTGAGTGTTAGTTTAGTTTTATTTCTGTTGTTTAGTAGTTTTATTTTATTGTTGAGAGTGCTTAACCTTAGCTACATTATTAGTGTAATTATTGGTTAATAATAAAGATAAAATAAATGATTAAATGGAAATTTATAGCTAGGTTTAGTGGTAGCGACTTGAGGGTCGTTACAAACACGCAACATCGTTTTGCTGGGCGATCACGCTGCATCAATTCACCTAGAAGTCATGCTAGATGTTTATAGTTTATAGACAGAAACTTCATCGTTGGATTTGTAGTGATAAAACATCGATAAAATCCATTAAATCATTGAGGAAGCATGAACACACGTTAGAGAACACGATAGGATGCTCAACATGCAATGATATGCTATGGATTGTGTAGACACCCCGATTTTGAAGTCACTTGGTAGCAGGCTACTCCGGTTGATGCTCTGGTTGCAACCACCAAAATCCTAGCCCACTTAGGCCCGCGCAAGCCCATTAAGCCTAATTAGACCCACACTGGCCCACTCTGACCCAATTACACTTAAAACTAAACAAATTAAATTAAATCCACTTA
>JAMKQA010056585.1:0-13982 GCA_024699735.1 Posidonia australis | reverse complement strand
CGTGTGCAGCCAGTTTCCGGTGCAGGAATCGGAGTCTCTAGCCGTGCATCGAGATCCTAGAGGTGAGCCTAGTTACAGTCTTTTATTCTGTGATTTGTGTAATTAGGCTTGTGATGCTATTGTTGGTAGCATGCCCGGGTTCGGGGCATTACAATACATGATCATTTGGTGACACTAGTGAGCGATTAATCTAGAAAGACGGACTCCTGGGGCATATGGGGCACCTAACACCTTCCCTATGTGTAACAGAAGTTCTTACCCTTTATCCGGTTTGCAATGACCAATGCATTGCATCCATTAGGCACAAAGCATGCACATATTCATTCGCATCCATTTGCACTCATTTACATCATTTTTTTCTCGCATTTTTATGCATCTGGTTTCCTTGTATTTTCGGTTTAAAAGATTAGGTAGCGACTCTGTTTTATTTTCCTTATCCTTGCTTTTCCTTTGTGTTTTCGATTAGAGTATCCATTCTTAGATTCACCATCTTCACCATGACTTTATTGCACAATCCTCAGATTCACCTTCGTGAGTCTTTCGTCATACGAAGAGTTTCAGTTCTGACATGGTTACAGTATGTTCAATATTGCTCTGAAATGTAAGCTTCTTTGGAAGCTTCTCACTAGTAGGGACAATCTGAAAATGGTGCAGACTTTTAAAGAATAGATACTTAGCCAACAACAATATTAGTGCAATACTCAGTATCTCCTCCAACCATGCATCCCTTATTTCTAAGGAATTAAAGTCCTATTTCAACATTATCAACACCTCCAACTCTCATGCTGTTAATAATGGAAACTCTACTCTTATTTGGGAAGGCAAGTGGATGGGCCATGCTCCTTTACGATTCGTTTACCTAGAACTCTTTTCTCTTACAAAATGCAAAAAATGGACTTTGGCCAAGATGCGATTATCTTTTCTAGCCAGAGGGGAGGCTTTGTTCAACTTCCATCTGAATCTTTCTTCGCCTACTTTACAACACCTAGGTAGTGTTATTAACTTTATGTCCCTTTTTCTTGAAGACGATATTATTTCTAGGTGTCTTACCCATTCTAATACCTTCTTTGTTAAAAGTTGCTATAAAATTTTAAATGATGAAGGACTCCATTATCCATTCAAGACTAAGATTTAGAAAAGTGCAGTATTACTTGAAATGAAGATTTTTATTTGGTTTACCCTTAAAGACAGAATCTTATCTTTGGCCGATATTGCTAAAAGGGGTTGGTCCAACCCTTACACTACAATTGCTGTGACTATCATTTAAAATCTACAACCCACATCTTTTCCCATTGTTCCATCATTGTTTCATTATGGAATTTTTTTCCTATATAACACTAATACTTGGTTAGCTAATGTCAGCTTAGCTCAAGCTTTAACTTTGAAGAACCATCTCAAATTTAATATTAATTCGGAACACTCTCATTCAGGTTATTTTTTTAATCTTTTGATTAAATCGAAACGACATTATATTTCATAATAATTGTAGAAATATTAACTCAATATTTCTTAATCTTATAATTTTAACTATCTTTTGGTTTGATAAAGATAACTCCAGTCGAAGTACAATAGCCTCTTATTCAGTTGCTGAGATTCAACACATACAATATAATTGACACTTGGAACACACCACCCAAAGTCAACCAATCATTGTTGAACTAGACCTTCATAGAGAAGTAAACACCCAAAATTTTAAGTTGTATGCTAATTTTGACGGGAACAGATGGAATGCTTGCTCTTGCCTCTTTCTCCATTTTTTTGGCGTGAAGGATTCCAATTTATTTTGTTCTTTATTAGCCTGTAACATTTTAAGCGTATACGTCCTAGATAACTAATTTATTTTGGTATCCTTGTTTGTGCCTGGTGGTGGTATTCATAATCAAATTTTTTTTATTATATAGTATCTGTCATTTTCAAAAAAAAAAAAAACGACTGCAATCTGGGTCAAAGTTCATGAGATATTCAACAAACCAACTCAGCCAACTTCAACTCATAACAAATAAAACTAACTCATCCATTGAGTACCCTCGAGTACAAAAAGGGGTTTCATGCAGTTTCGTCATATTTGCCTCAGAAAAAAGGTAAAAATAACTAAAGGTATATCAACCTGGACTGTGAAAGAGTAAATACACCGTATCCATTCTAGGACACGAATAAGCTGATTAGATACAGGACAAATCCATATCTATTTACATCTCTACTAAATAAACATGTATAATAAGTAGGTTTCTCATCCATGGAAAATAAAATAAAGTAAATCCAACTTTTCCTAAAAAAGAATCAGGTGTCTGAATCTGCAAGAAAGCACTGACAAATATCTTAATTTACATGCTGATGCACTAGGGCTCGAATCATGGTGTTTTTTGAGGACCTCCCACAATTTATCTATCATTCTAAAAAGAACATGTTTTTTTTTTTTGTAAACGGTAGTTACTTTTTTTTGTAATATTGTAAGAAAATTACAACCAAAGTATTACGTCAACAAAATATTACAAAAATGGTACTCCATCACACAGTAGGTGACAATCAACCAAAAGTAGCAAGGATCTAAGTTTTGAAGTTAATAAAGTATACTGAAAAGAACACAAAACACAGCCAATGAGATGCAAAATCAATTAACCAAAGGTTAATCATGACCTGGAATAACTGGAGTGCCGAAATCCATCTCACACTGAGGAGCCAAAGTTTGCTCCACCTCTCTGCTCTGTTGGAATGCAGATATTGTTATTAAATTCTCATTCTTTTCAAACCTGTAGCCAAAGAGTCTATCCAACAATGAAACAATGCAGAAATATCATTGGTAATCATAAAAAGAGTCCTGTGTAAATCCCGAAATATTCTATTGTTTCTCTCCTGCCAAACAGTCCATAGAACAACTTGAACAAAACTGTGAGCACCAGATAAGGTGGCATCAAATTTGAGTGCATGTGGGATGGCTAGTAGGTCCTCAATAGAAGTAAAAGCAAGATATATACATCCACTAGAGAATGAGTGTCAAATGGACTCCACAATTGGGCATGACAAAAACAAATGCTTTACTGATTCAAAAGTAAAGCAGCAAAAAATGCAAGAATCATTGCCTTACCATCCCTTCTTCATTAGATTTTCTTTTGTAAGGATTCTATTGCATAGCACTAACCAGGTAAAGAGTTTAGTTTTCAATGGCACCCAACAATCTCAGATTTCATGCAAATATTTAAAGCGGAGTCTACCATCATTCAACAAATCGTAGCATGTTTTAACAGTGAAAGTTTTGTTTGTGAGTTGCCAAATCATAATATCTTGTGCATTTGTAATACAAACACTGTTAAGTATGGAGGACCAAGTATTTATCTGAGCATTTATTGAATCGGAATTCTCCAATGATAAAGTATCAATAAATAAAGAATTAGGATCAGCAACATTTGTTTCTAAAATTTTGAATACAAAGGCTTTTTTAAGTCTGGCTAAGTGGTATAGATCTGGCAAACTATTTCTTAATTTTTTACCATTCTACCATTTGTTTTCCTAAAATATTGTATTTCTGTCATTTTGAACTTGGAAAACAGAGAATCCATTAATAATATCGAAGTTTTTTTTTAAGTTCCAACCATAATGGTGATGCTCTCCTATTAGATAAATTTAATATGGCCCGAAAGCCATTCCTAGCACAGCATTTAGCAATTACTACATCTTTCCATTTCAGTGAATAGGTATTGGAGAATAATTGTCAAAGCAACTTACATTTCAAAGTTAAGTTAAAGTGAACCAAATTAATGATGCCCCAACCTTGTTGCTCCTTAGATCTACAAATAGCTTTCCATTTCACCAAATGACGAACATTATTGGAAGGAGCAGCATTCCATAGGAATCGGCATCTTAACTTATTTATTGCTTTGACAATATTAGTGGGAAGATGTAGAACCAAAAGGTAATAGGTGGGAATGGCAGATAAGACAGAGTTAACCAAAGTAAACCGTCCCCACAGAGAAAGAAATTTTGTTTTCCAATTAGATAATTTTTTGATGATTTTCTCAATTATTGGGGACCAATCTTGATAGTTAAACTTCCTGTAATGTAATAGAAAGTCTAGGTACTTTATGGGTAATTGGTCTATACTGCATCTCAGAATTTGAGAAACCCTTTTAGTGAACATGTTGATGCTACAACTCATAATTTATCTTGAAAAACACAATGACATTCAAACAGGTAACTTAATGTGAAGAGAAAATCAAGTATGGTATACGACAGGTTTCGAACCTACTTTCACTTCATAGTCCACAGAAATCATCCTGACGAAACTTGCTTACATTAGAATCCACTTCCCATTTTGCGTACAAGAACTGGACCTTTCGAAATTATCTGTTTCAAACTAGAGTTTGCCATTTTTTTCAACTAAAGAATGACAATAAACCTGCAATGCAGATTCATTGCAATGATAAATTATTAGACTAAAGAAAAGAATGTGCACTGTACATCAATCACTGGTCACCATAAACTTCTGTTGGCAAAATATAACACCAAAATGGATCCCCAGAGTCAGCTTTATCTATGTCAAGTCATCCTCCGGACCAAGTAAACACGGCCATAAACCCACCTTCTTCTAGGTGTTGAGCTGGTTTGCTGCAAAAATAAATGAAAAAATCATGCATGTTGATAATAAATTTAGCTTTCAAAGTAGCTAAATTGCATTCGGGGTTTGTATCAGCAGAGAAGAAATTGCACATGGAGAGATTCATTTTCATTTATGCTTCTGTAGAAGACTAGCAGGTATATTGTCTACTTCTAGAAAGATGATGCATCTGTAGAAAATTTTATCAATGCATATGTACAAAAGCAAGGGAAGATGAATCCAACTCAATTCCACCTTTGAGTCAAAAGGGATCTTTTTATGCCAAATAAGCCAACTGAGGGGAAATGACAGGATTTAAATTCCAGATTAAAAGGTGCACAGACATTTCAATTTTGATTTCTGGTCATAGAGAAGATGAATCTCTTTCCTTTTTGAGAGGTAAGCCCTCCCCATAAATAACTCCAAAGTAGCTTTGCCATTGAAAAAATGGTTATTCTTCTCATTTCAATCAACTTATGATGGATTAACACAAATAAAGAATGTTACGTGATTATCCAGATGTATGCGAAGACATCCAGAGTGTGAAAATGATGTGTTGCCTACCTCTATTTTTGTACGAAATTCCAAAGCACATTCGCAGACATGACATTCTGTGCTATGTGCAGATCGGTAGGATTTTTCCGCCTTTACAAATGCAAAAACCTAGAACACCCATAGATATCAATTAACAGGACTTGTTTGGTTCATGACATATATAATCTATCATACAAAACATGATATAAAATTGCAAGCTCGAAATTTGTGAAATCAACCTCCTCTCCGCAATTTGGGCACGATCCTTTTAAAGCCACCAAGTTATTCCTCCACAAGCCTTGCAATGCTTGGACTGTATAAAAAGTATCATAATTACCACACAGACAATTAAATGAATAAAGGATACGAAAATTTTCATACATATCAATGCTGGTAAATCATGACACACTACTAGTATGACAAGGGTGGACTAGCCAGGAAGCATATAAACAGAATGTTTTTGGAATACAATGCACAGAAGAATATAACTAATACCATATACTTGCAGTTGACATTGTGAGATGAAGTGTGAAGTAGCCAAGAAGCACATAAACAGAAAAGTTACAACTTTATAAAAAGCACCCAGAAGATCATAAAAAGTAGCACACACTGAACCTGTAAATCCATGTAATAAAAACAACAAATAGCTAGTGCATCACATTATTAGAGACTGCATAGCCTGGGCTTAAGCACCCAGACACAGACACATGGACATGGGTATGGGTATTGCTAAGAGTATGGATAAATGCTTGAGCAAAAGAACTTTTAAAGAAATAATTGCACCTTTTTGGTTTGTGTCTAGGAAGACAGATATGAGAGGGAGGCCAAATAAAAATGAAAGTTCTTAGACAGCTGAATTTGCACGAAAGATGAGGAATGAGTACATTTGCCGTGAGATAAGGTAAGTCATCAGACTTCTCTTATAATTCATCAGAAATCTCTTATTTTCCTCTTGAGAGAAAAGACATGCACGTGATCTAATAATCAACACTTTTTTTTCCACAGGTTCCTGAATTTTAATTTTATTAATTTCCATTTCCTTCTTACTAAAATTTAATAAGTATCATAAATCTCATTATCATATCACTGAAACTGCAAAACTTAGAAGAACAAGAAACAAGGTGAAATTTTGGCAAAGAAATCCCAATATCAACTTGAGTCAAAGCAAAGCCTAAGTAAAATAGCAATAAGAAGGGGTAAAAAGTTTCTATGCACATAGAGAATGACAAGGCGATTAATTTAGTGGTTTTGAAGAAAATATCTCACCAGAAGCAGAAGCAATTGGATATCCTATTAAACATCCTAAACCCACAAAGAACATGCCCTTCACCATGGTAAACCATTCCATAAGTGACCTCCCACTACTTGAGGAGACACTGGTATCAAACATGTCTTTATGTGTGAAACTCATGAAGTAGAAAGTAGGCACTAGAACCGCAACACCTCCAAAAGCAAGCAATAGTATCCATACACTAGCTAGTGCAAAAACCTGTGAAGGATCTTCCTGCCCTACACAAACAATATCCAATCTTCAAACCAAGGAAAGTACAATAGAAAAGACAACAGCTATGTGCTTGAGTAATAGGCAATAAGAATATGAATTGAAACTTTCTAAGAAACTTACCTCAGCATCTGCATAAGTAGATTGTCTCCGGAGACTACAACGGGGATATTTCACAACTGACTTGGAACCATAAAGACGTAGCTTCAACTGCTCATACAATTGGTCATAACAAGTGAAGAGCTAGTAAATAATAGCAAGTAAGAGAAAAATTACAAAAAAAAAAAGGTTGCAGACTTTAATACCTCCACTTTATCAAACATGTCGTCAACGATTAAGGGTTTCCCACTGTAATATGAGTCACGGGCCTGCAGAATAGATGGTTAAAATAGAAGTCAACCCAAAAAAATGACGTAACATAAGAGACAGTAGGCTAGTCCCCTGCAGGTGTCGATCAAACCAAATTTCCTAGGTAGTTTTTAGTGGAGTATGTTGATCCACTTGCGGTTACTTTTGCACGGACAAGAAATCACAATGATTGTTTCCAATAGAACTAAATAAGTAACAAATACCAACATGATCAGTAGCCACTACTTGTTCGGAATACACCAATTTTACAAAGAATACAGCAGAATATGCAAAATTGATGGAATCAGGAGAATTCACAGATTAGGCCAACATCCATCTCCAACTCCGAGCTATATGTTTTATAGAAAGCATAGTCCGACAAATTCACAGTGGAGCACGCATAATCATCAAATGCCAAGTCGTTGTTCGATTCACGAAAGCTAAAAAGGAAAAAGCTTTACGTTGACACCAACCAACGACCCTATTAGACAGTTAGCGCTGACAAACCCAAAATCCTCAACAGCACCATGAGTTAGACGCATAAACTTGATGAAACCACACTTATTTTGCAGCTAACTACACCCAATTTTACCCCGTCTATGAGATGCAGAAACTCAACTAAATTCTAAAGGAGTACACCCACAAGATCCAAAATTTGCAACAATTCTAGCAAATTCCGATAGATTACGCCAAAAAGATTCAAACCTTATAACAATTCGAACAAATTCCGCCGGAGTACACCGAAAATTCCCAAACATTGCAACAAGTCCACCAAACTGCGAAGGAATACATCAAAACCAGGGGGCTGTGAGCTCACCTGGTGGTACAAGGCTTCGAGCATCTCCTGGCTCGCGGTCTCGACGGGTCCGACGAAGATACAAGAAGGTCCCTCGGCCACAAACGACAGCCCCGAAACAGCAGAGACAGTCTTCCGACCGACCAGGCCTTGGGAGCCGAACCGGTCCCGTGGGGAAGAGAGGAAGAGCCGCGGTTGCCGGCCATGGAAGACGGCCAAGGGGGCGGGAGTGGCTGCGGACATGAGGGGTGTGGACAGTGAGCGGTTGGGTGATGCCCAGCCCAAATCAGAAAATGTTACGAAAATATCTGATTTTTCTTCCTTCCACGGCACTACCTTGGCTAGTCAGCTCTGGTGAGGATTAGCATTGTGTCAAAGGAAGTTCGGGAAAAAAAATTTTTAGACGGTAGGATTTCATTTAATATAAACTAAACGATGCGTGTCACCATCAAGCAATCAAAATAACAGAAGTCTAGATGTAAGTATAATCCCTAGTTTAGTGGACAACAGGAGTATTTAACAAAAATAATAAGAAAACCTGCTTTTCTGAAACCTTAATGTCCAAAAAGTAACGTTTTCAAAAAACTCTCAAGTCAAAGAGGAGATCGCCAAATAAAGTTAAAAAAAAAACCTATCATGAATAACATCATGCATCAGGCTTGACTAAAGGGGATATAGTTGGATTATCAATTGGGTTAAATGGAGTCTCGATAGCTATCGAAATGTCAATAGGACAGACGAAAGGAGTAGAGGAGGCATGCTGACTTGATTTCAGTCATGTTACACTTGTTGTACAACTTGAGACATAGATGAAACAGCTAATCTATGACCTATGAATAGAATATCTTGATTTGACAAAGGAAACTGGTGTTGTAAGTTAGTGAGATATTATATACTATTTTTTTATTGTGGACATTGCTATTTTTTTCTTGTCCATATCTACATCTATTGTTTAATTTAAATCTACTAGAGACAATCGTGTTAGCTTTAAGATTCTCTAAAACAAGGGTTGGACTAGGGCAGTGATTTTTCTCTCGCAACTCATAGCCTGTCATAATCAAGTTTAGACTCGAACACGATTCAAGTGTAAGTCCAAATCCGACATGAACACATCCTAGTCCAACCAATTTTTTGTTGTCAGATTTAGGCCTTAAATAAGTCCTAAATAAGATTATGTAATTTTAAATATAAATATTAATTTTTCAGTTATAATAATTATTTTATAACATATTTTATATACATAAAGATGTGATAGTTAAAAAATAGATACTCATATTGAAGAAACTTAACTTGTCCCCTATTCAACTTGCATAAGTATGTAAAGGAGCTCAAGCATGTGATTGATATAGAAGAGTCTCTGGTTGGCAAGGACAGGGGCAAAGGAAGCAAGGCATCCGAAACAGGCTAATCGAACTCTCCATTTCATTCAAGGCCCAACAATGGCAATGTACTTGTGTTCTCTTGATGGACCGATAAGAGATAGTCATTATTGACAAGGGTGTTGCACTTGAAGCATGTCCAATAGTGGTACGACATGTTGAAATGGGTTAGTTTGAAAATCGTCAAGAGCAAAGCATCAATTGTGGGGCCAAACTATAGGACAATCTATGAGGACACCACGGCGACCGAGCTGAGGCTACCACTCGCTTCCATCGTCTGTAATTTGTGTCAAACGTACCAGTTGGCACCAACCTAGTTTACACCAAACTCCTTCTGGTCAGTTGTTAGCTTTGTCGTGCTTTGCAACAAGTTTGGCATTGGACCATCACCCTTACAGCGCACCAGGCAGGCAAGCTATTTGGCAAGGTGCCTTTCAAGATTCGAAACTAGAAAGTGAAGTTTTTCTTGATGGAGTTAGGAGATGAGGAGAACAAGCAGCTCACCTATGGGAAGTGTTGGATGAAGACGCCAATAGGGAGCCTAAATGGTTAGACCTATCTAGTGATAAGTGGGACGTTGTGAAGATGTTGTAGTGCATAGAGGAGGGCTTGCAATCGTACAAGAAACTAGTGACTGAGGAACGGCTTGCTTGGTGGAAGATGAAGGCAAACATTAAGACACACGGGTTCATGTAGGTGACGAATTTTGAATATCCTCCTTTTACAGATCATCCTACTCAACAATGGATAGCTAACCTCTTAGAGAGAGTGAAACATGTTCAAGGACTCGATAGGGAGAAACTTTTGGGTGTGTCTCGACGATTATCTTCTCGACTTTAGGACCTCGTTAGTGTTGATGACTACCTTTTGTCTTTATTGTCTATCTTTCGTTATTAACTTAGACAATTTTTTCTCCTTTTGTCTTGATTGACCAAGTTATGTTTTGGTGCAATAGTGAAATGCAAGGGCGATGTCGATGCTAGCCATTTCATTTCAAAGATGGCCAAGGTGGGGGTCGGGGCCAGTTCTTCTACTCCGATAATCATTTCAGTGGCAAGTGGGGTGGAGAAGTCGAAGACAATCGCGATGGCGATCGAGAAGAGAGTAAGGATCAAGAGAATAAGCTCCATGTTGGTCGATACGTGTAGAGTAATTTCAAGCTTCATCCTGGCCACAACGGCTTTGATCATCCAACAAGGGGAGTAGGGTGGCACTTGGTTGGACCTGGCAACCCTCCCATCTTGACTAGGACTAGGTGAGCAAGGTGGGCGCCTCAATCTTGATAAATGAGATGGTCGTACATTACACTAAGATAAGGGTACTTAGCCCCTATCTCTTTGTCTTTGGACAAGTCTATCAGTCGTTGATTACTCATAGCTTTATAGGGTGCAATCTTCCTTGTCGAGCTCCTACAATGGTTCGACAAGGCACAGGAGTTTGGAGTGAGGGTCTTGAGCATGAAGATCGATAAACTTTGGGCAACTTGAAGGAGGAGGAGAAGTAGAAGCTCACCGACGATGTCAACCTCTATTGTAACAAGCAGATGAAAGTGACCATGGATGAAAAGGAGGCAACTGAAAAGAAGGTTGTCAAAGCCCAAGCAGAGGTTGCATGGCTCCAAGCACAACTAGTGAAAGTCGTGGCCAAACACAAGAAGGAACGAGAGGAGGCCACCGTTGAGAAGGAGAAAGCTATGAAGAGGGCGGTGAGGGTTTATAAGAAGTTCGACAAGTATAAGCTCAACATGTTGGACACTTTCAACCTTGAGTTGAGCGGGCCTAGGAGGTGGTGAAGGGTACGCTATCGGACGTGGACTTCAGCTTCCTCTAAGACACCAAGGTTGAGGGCCGAATCAAGCCTACAACTCTAAAAATCGATGAGGAGGAGCCAAGTACTGTTATAAGAACACTAGGCTAGGAGTAAGAGCCGAGCAAGGATGCAGGCCCTAATTAAGGATACTGCTTCTCTTCCTTTTTCTCCCATTTTATTTATTCACTTGCAATTGACCAATAGCCCTCCTTGTACTCCTCATTTGTCATGAATAAGCCTTTTTTTTATTTGTATCGATTTATCTCCTTGTGTAGATGACTTGGTAAATGTTTCTTTCATAGGACTTAAAAAACTTTCACTCATGGGAGACAGACCAAGCCCTCTTGCTTGACCGAGGACTTGACATGCTCGAAGTTTGTTGTAACACGACTTACCTAAAGTTTGTCGAGGCAATACTTAGAAAAATTTCATTGGAGGGAAAGGGATTGAGTCCTCTTTCCTAATCGAGGACTCAATGTACTTGGAGTTTGTTGCAGCATAACTTGTCGTGACAAGACTTAGAAATATTTCACTCGAGATAGGGGGATCAAGCACTCTCGCTTGACTAAGGACTTGATAGGTTTAGAACTTGTTGAAGCAAGACTTTAAAAAATTCACTCAAGGGAAGGGGAGACAACGAGGAACTTTAGTTGTTGGGAAGCCTTCAGGAAAGGACCCAAGATGTTGATGCCCACTGAGTGAAGGGGGATCGCAAAGCTGATTGGCACCAGTTTGGTCAGTGGGACATGATGGAGAAAAGTGTATCTTTGGCACCAATCGCAGCATTGAACCAACTTGGTTGCCTCTACCTATTAGGTAGATCAATAGTACCTTTGTTGTAGTGCCTTATATGCTAAAGACTAGACACCTAAGTGGTTATTGCACACTCCTTCATGAATTTCTCCAGGGAGGATGTCACCATCTTCTCTACTTATGCACCATAGCAATGGGCATGTGAGTGGTCATCAGCATAATTGGTCGTTCAATATACAATATCCAACCACTCGATGCTTGATTTTCTTAGCCTCAACAGGATCATCTAACAGACCATCATTTGTGAGGTAAAGGTGAAGGTGTGTTCTCCAATCATGTACTTCCTTCATGACTAAGATTGTGAGGGATACATTTAAGCTAGGAGCCGAGAGTGTCTTGAAGAAGATGTTGGCGGTAGTCCCTTTGAATGTCCAAGTTTAACGGGATAAGGTATCAATCTTCGTGTTTTTAGCCTCAGCATTTGAATGATTTTTGCACTCGTTAAAGGTCTAACGTAGGCATTGCACTTCTGCCAAATAATGGGGTGTTGTCGCATGTCATGTCTCGAGCTCCTAAGAAGTCTCTATCTGACTACCAACTATGAGTTAGTGTATACCGTAAGGCATTGGGCACCAAGCTCCTTGTATAGGCACAGATCGACTAAGAGAGCTTCTTACTCAACAACATAGTTGCTGGAAGAGAAGTCAAGTCAGATGGCAAGCTTGAAGTGAGTGCCCTCAGGATCAATGACGAGGATGGCAACACCCGCTTCGTCTTAGGTAAATAAGCCATCAACATACAAGTTCCATGGAGCATGCTCCTACTGGTCGGTCGCTTTAGGAGTTAGCTCCGCCACGAAGTCTGCCAATGCCTACACTTTGATTTCTACTCAAGGTTGAAAGGAAATGTCGAATTTGCCCAACTCAATCGACCATTGGGGAGCCGACCAAACTGTCTAAACATCTCTAATTTGTGCAATGTCTATCGCAAGGGCTAGTTGGTCATGACTGCGATGGAGTGGACTTGAAAGTAAGGATGCAATCAACAAGCCATCAACACTAGGGTGTAGGCCAACTTCTCCAAGAACAAGTAGCAAACCTCTAGTCCCTACAACGCTTTACTCACATAGTAGACCAACCATTGCTATTTGTTCTCATCCTTCACCAATAAAGCTCCAAGTGCTCAATCACACCAATTACTCAATCAATCATGACAAAGTAAAGTTGTAGTGTATCCCCTGGGGCTAGCCAGGCAAGCAGAGGGGTGGTTGCCAAGTACTTCTTCATCGTGGTGAAGGCCATTGGAAATCATCATTTTAATCAAAGCTTGGCTCCTTTCTTTACTTGTGCCTTTAAGAAGTCAAAGAAAAGTCAGCACCTTCTTACTAAGTAGGACATGAAACGCCTAAGAGCTACGATCTGGCCAATCAGGCATTGGACTTCTTTTATGGTCCCATGAGTTGCATCTTCATGATGCCCTGGATCTTGACTGGGTTGGCCTCAATGTCTTAGTGGGTAATCACAAAGCCTAGGAACTTTTTGTATGTTGAAAATGCACTTCTCTGGATTAAGCATCATACTGAACTTTCACAACTTATTGAATGTCCTAGTGAGGTCGGTGATGTGCTCAGCCTCCTCTTTTTGCTATTGACCAACATACCATCCATGTATGCCTCAACACTTCGTAGGAGCTGGTCATGGAAGACTCTCTGTATGAGCCACTTACTAGTGGCTCCAACATTCTTCAGGTCAAAAGGCATAACCCTATAATGAATGGTATCTTAGTCTGTAGACACCCCGATTTTGAGGTGACCTAGGAATGAGTGTCCCTATGTTGCTATGGATATGATCAGCCCTTAAATCGAGCCCCAAACCCATTAGTCAGAGCCCAAATCAGACATTTGTGAGCAGGGCTGGCGCACCAAGTTAGCGCAACAAGTTCGCGCACCAAGGTGGCGCACCAAGCAGGCGCCCAGCTCTGGCTGTTGACCTTCCACCTTCCGGACTGTTACCCTTGTAAACGAATGTGCCAACGAATATTCGAGGCTTTTCGTTTACAAAAACCCTTTGTAACCTCCCTAGAGACCACTATAAAAAGGCCCCTAGAGCAGCCATTCCAAGACAACTCGTTTTGTGAGAGAAGAGCCCTTCTTTTGCAAGAGAAACACAATCTTTGGGAGAAACTCTGGTGCTGAAATCTGAGAACAGATCTGCACTTTAGCAAGTTCTTGCTTGAGTTTCTCCTTCCACCCAACAACCAAAATTCGTATTT
>JAMKQA010056584.1:0-15492 GCA_024699735.1 Posidonia australis | reverse complement strand
TACACACTGGCATCAAGAGCGATGGACTATTCCAGCAAATATCAAAGTCTTAATCAAATTTCCAGCAAAAACCAAAAACGGCATACCGTGGCTCAAACGGCATACCGTTCCAGGAAATTTCGGTAGATACAGCGGCACTCCGGAACAGAAGAGAAAAAGGAATAATTACAAAACAAAAACGGCATACCGTCCCAAGAATCGGCATACCGTTTTTCTCGTCAAGTGAAAAGTAAAGCATTTCTCCGACATACCGTGGCAAAAAAGTGAATGGTTTTCTCTATTCACCCCCTCTAGTGGAACTATTCGATCCTACAGAACCGACGTCCATTACCAATGCAGTAGTTGAGCATAGTCCGTGCCAGAGGACAGACACGGAGGATGCAGCGCCAAGCCCAGGAGCAGCTTTGAGGCGGACGTGCGCACCAAATGGAGCCGCCTTTGAGGTATTTCCGTCGCATCCAAACAATCCAGAGCGTAGAATCCTTAGTTTCAACTTCCCACAGAAGTCTGATCGTGCCCGCCAGATTGGAGTCTAGAGTCCGCTGAATTCCGAGTCCACCCTCAGCACGCGAACGACAAACATGTCTCCAGGAGATTAAAATACATTTTCCGGTGGAGGAGACAAACCAGAGGAAACGCATAAGCATACGGTCGACATCCTTGATGACGCAAGAAGGCAGGAGAAAGCTGGTAGTCCAGTAGACATGCATAGCAGAGAGCACAGACTTGATGAGCTCCACACGACCCGCGTAGGACAGTAGTTTCGCCTTCCAAGATTGAAGGCGAGAATTGATCGCTTGCAGAAGAGGCTTGCAGGCGGTGGCAGACAGTCGCTTGGAGATCAAAGGCAGACCGAGATATTTAATAGGAAGAGTCCCGATGGGCAGACCTAAGTGGGACGCAATCCAGCGGGAGTGCGGAGAGAACCCACCAAAGAAGATCGAACTTTTCTGGTCGTTGACCAAGAGGCCAGACGCCCTGGTGAAGTTCTGAATGATACGTTTAAGATGTCGAGCATTGTGCTTGTCCGCATGGAGGAAGATCATAAGATCATCAGCAAAACAGATATGAGGGACAAAGAGATCACCACAGCGTAGAGGATGAATCAGATCGTCCCGCTCAGCCTGGAGTAGCAGCGCAGTAAGAGCTTGCATCGCCAGAGTGAAGAGGTACGGTGAGAGTGGGTCACCCTAGCGAACGCCATTGGAGGAAGGGAATGTGGCAGAAATGTCACCATTGAGAAGGAGGGAGAAGCTGGCGCCGATGCACTCCGCCATCCAACCAACCCAACAGTCAGCAAATCCCAGAGCAGTCATCACATTGCAAATGAACTGTCTATTTAAGGTGTCGAAGGCCTTCCAGATATCCAGCTTGATACACATTCTTCCTTTCCCTCGGGGGGAGTGAATGTTATGGCAGAGTTCGTGGGCGAGAAGAATGGAATCATCAATCCGACGCCCACTGATAAACGCCATTTGGTTAGCGTCAATGAGCTTGGGAAGCAGTGGCTTGAGACGGTTAGCCAGCAGCTTCGCACAAATCTTGTAAGCGACATTGCAGAGGGCGATAGGGCGGTAGTCCTCCATGGAAGCAGGAACGACCTTCTTTGGAATGAGACAGAGCAGAGTGTGGTTAAGCTTTGGAAGCAGCTTCCTCGAGCGGAGGAAGTTGTTGATGGCAGCCAATAAGTCATCCGCAATAATTGGCCAGGCCTCTTGGAAAAAGACACCGTTGAACCCATCGATACCAGGTGCACGGTTCGGGCTGAGGTGACCAATGACCAGCTTGAGCTCCTCCTTAGTGGCAAGACTACAGAGGGCACCATTCTCAGTCGTGGAGAGGACAGGGTGCAGAGTGTTAGAAGGAATCACACCAGAACCTTCATTCAAATTGAAGAGCCTCAGAAATGTCTGTCGGAAGAAGGAATAGATTTGCCATTGATCCGACAAGGTGGTGCCATTAACCTCCAGAGACAGGATGGAGTTGTGAGATCGCCTGGCACGGACCGTGGTATGGAAAAATTTAGTGTTTGAATCTCCATGCTTGAGCCAGCGAATGCGAGACTGCTGTCTTGCCATCGACTCCTCATGCGTATGCAGCAACGATATTTATATATTCCCACATAATCATGTCATATCTTTTGTTAGAAAGCAAGGCGAGAGCAATGTGAGGGATTTGTCCTACCCTAATTTCTAACAAATTATGTATTTGTATACAAATTTTTGAGAAAACCCCATGCTACCACACCTCCACCGACCTACTTTGCAGACCTACTACTGCATCCTAATTCTAAAAAAAAATGTATCTGTGTGTGAAAAAAACTATCACTCACGTATCCTAATTTACAAAAAGGTTTGTATTTCTAGATAAAGTTTATAGAAAACCCCAATGTGTCTTCTTCCTACAAGCTTTGATCCTACCCAAGTTTGGAACTCAAAGTTTGATCCTACCATTAATAATAGATTATGAACGAAATTTTAAACAGAGGGATTCAAGTAGAAGCTGATCTAACAAAACAAATCTGACCTTTAAGTTTGCTCTTTTTAATACTAAAGAAATAGAAGTGTATGAGGAATTTTTTTTGATATCGGTATGTATATATTTTCTTCTTGTGTTCCGTAAGATTCGAATCTGAGAAAAAAAAATGGAAGTTTCACTCCTTACATGGTGTAGTTAGCTTGCAATGAGGAATTTCCACAACATCATCCACCTTAGTCTCACCCAAAATTTTTTTTACTATGGAGTTCTAATGAGATGTCAGTATTAGTACGATCATTCCCGACCTTTACGTTTTCTTTACACATATAATAATTTTAATAAAAATTTAAAAAGAAAATTAGGAAAAAGACAAAAATAAATGTCATAAGTGGGATTTGAACCCACGCCCAATGCCAGCCCACTACTACACTCTCGATAAAGTCCCTCCAAAACCCTAACCCTAGTTCCTCTGAAACATCACCCGCAATGGCAGCCCCCAAGAAATCCCGCCATCAACCTCCGACATCTTCCTCCTCGTCGTCCTCCTATTCTGACTCCGACGACGAGCCGCTTCCTCCACCCACCAAGTCCTCCAAGAAACACGCTCCTCCTCCTCCTCCTCCTCCTCCTCCACGCCAACAACCTACCCCTGCCTCCTCCGATGACGAGCCGCTTCCTCCACCCACCAAGTCCTCCAAGAAACACCCTCCTCCTCCTCCTCCCCCTCCTCCACCCCAACAACCTACCCCCGCCTCCTCCTCCTCCGAAGAGGAATCAGAATCGGAATCATCATCATCGGACGAGGAACAAGCCACCGAGAACAACACCACTCCGCTCAAGTCCCTGCCAAAGGCGCAGACTTTGCCCGAAACCGCCGCTTCCGAATCGTCGTCGTCGGAGGAATCAGACGACGAGGAAGAGGAGGGAAAGGCCGCGCCTTTTGCTTCTCAACTCACTTCCGCCACCAAAAACCAGCCAAAGGACCAATATTTATCCAAAACCGACGCTTCGGAGTCGTCGGAATCGGATTCGGACGAGCCCTCGGCGTCTCAACCAACCAAACGGAAGGGCATCCAAGAGCCTTCTGCTTCGAGGAAGCTGTTCCAGAGGGTGTGGACGGAGGCCGACGAGGTCACGCTGCTGAAGCATCTTCTGGAGTTCAAGAATCAGCGTGGGAAGGAGCCGTCGTCGTTAGTGGATTTCGAGGCTTTCCACGAGTTGGTGAAGGATTCACTGGACGGGAAGTTTAGCAGGGCGCAGCTGACGAGTAAGAAGCGGACCTTGAGGAGGAAGTTCCGCACCATCCTGGGGAGGATGGAGAAGGGGGGAAAGGTCGTGGAGAAGGAGCACGAGCAGATTTGCTTCGAGTTGTCGAAGAAGTTGTGGGGGGCGGAGGGTGGGAAGGTGGGTGAGGAGAAAGATGCGTCAGCGGAGGAGAAGAGCGGGAGGAAGAGGAAAGGAAAAGAGCTTCTGAAGGTCGAGATTGATGCTTCTTCTAGGAAGAAAAGTAGTACTAATAGTGATGTGGCTAAGGTCGGTGCTTCTAGGAAGAAAATCAAGAGTGACGCTGAACCTTCGAACGCCAATGTGGCTACGAGTAATGGTGCTTTTGCTGTAGAGACAAAGCTGGATGTAGTTAGAGCTGAAAATGAGACTCTGAGTGGTGTAGCTTCTTACAGATTTCTCAGCAGTGTCGTCGATCAAATAGATGATTCATTGAAAAATGTTGGAGAGCATGGGTGGTTGAAGGCACAGATGGTGCATCTCGAGCCCGAAATGTTGATGAGTTTAGAGAGAAAATGCATCGACCAATATCGGAATGAATTGAAAGTGAATAGATCGAGAAATAGATTGTATGCGACGGTCATTAAAGCACTTGAAGAGCAAGGCTTGGTTAATGGTCCTTCTTCTGATTCTGGTTTGTTCCTTTGATTCTTAGTTTATTTTGATGCTTTCTAAGCTTTTTGCCCTGACTTTACCCCTAGTAATCTTTGTTGGTGTAGTTTGTCTTTGATTGTCTTATCTGTTATGTTTTTTGTTCTCTTGTTTTTTCCTACTTTCCGTTCCGGTTGAATTTTACTTTCACATCCTGAAACCAAGAATTGGATGCCTGGTAGTGTCTTTCCCACGTGCTTCCTTGAGGCTCATTTATCAGGCACGTTTCTGGGGCGATTCTCTTAGGCACATTTTGCTGTTGCAGATTGCTTTGAGTTACTTGCCTACATTGTTTTAGTACCCAAATCTGGTTTTATTTTGTTTTAGGACTTTTGCTCCATCTTCCTGGCTTTCCTTTGAGTGTTTGTGTTTGGCATCCCTAGTTTCATGAACTTGATTTACTTTCATGTCTCTTTGTGTATTTTGTTGCCTTCTTTTCCTTGTTCACATGAGTAGCCTTTTGTGCGAGACTGAATCTTGATTTGGGAGTTCGAGAACGGCTCAACCCTTCCTTGCATGTAACAGGAATTCTTGCCTGATCTCTTTGGTTATGATTACTGCCTTTATCCTGGTTTCGTAATTAATCTGGTTTTCCTTTTCTCACTCGATTTTCCTAGTCTTGGTGGTTTTTTAAAATAGATTTTGTGAGAGCTCCAAGCTTTTTCATGTTTTCTTGGATTTTGTTTTATTTTGGATTTCAGGTTTTTTAAAATAGATTTTGTTGCAACTCCATTCTTTTCATGTTTTCTTGGATTTTGATTTATTTTGGATTTCACATTCTTTGATCATTAGGATAATTCACTCGCATGTTTCCATTGTGAACTTTTTATGGTTATAGTTGTCACTCAATCAAAACTTGCTTTTTGTTTTTCTCTTCATCTACTTGATGGTCTATTATGCATCCCATATATGCTACGCTTATTAGGATAGAATGATTTAGTTTGATTTTTGAGATGGAAAGGAGAGAGAGAATGTAGGCTAGTTGATGATAATGATAACTGGATTCCAAGTCCAAAATCATCTTTTATTTATGATTTTATTAGAATGAAATAATTCTTATCCGTCTTTCTGTTTTTACATTAATTCATCATAATTTAGTATAAATAGATGTCTCATAAGGAGACTTCAACTTTGATTACTGTTTTCTAGGTGGAACTGACCCCTTCTTGCCTTCACACTACTTTTGTATGCCATACAGTTGCAGTTTATTTTGGATATTTAATTCACATCATTGTCTTCATTTCAAATGCAGTCTTCCTTCATGTATCCAACTTACTACATTTGAAGCATAAATATACCTATTCACTGTTCCAAAAAACAGGAAAAATGGCCATTTATATGTTTTTTACATGTTACCATTTGTTTTGTAGTTATACGGTTTTTAAATGAATTGACGTTAAATGGCTGTTTAAACGTGTGTGGTCTGTTTAAACGGCTATTTTTTGTAATATGATATTGACTTGTTATCAATAACATAATTTGATACTGTAGGATTTTGGTTGTTTATTTTTGCTTGTTACTTATTTAATTATATTTTTAGATTAAATTAGTCATGGGTGGATGGTAATTATACATGTGGTTGGATGATAATTACATGTGGCTAGATTATGTATTTTGAATTAAATTATTTGTATTTGTATGATAATTTTATATATTGAGATTTTTTGATGAATGTTATTGGTTGCATGCATGTCATTCATTTATGTTTATTTTTATTAGTTTTAACTGTTTTTTCATTGAATGTTCGTTTAAACCCCTAATTTTTTAACAAAAGTTTAATATCTCAATCCGTATAGTGGCCGTTTTCCATTTTTTCTGAACATTGGACCTATCCCATTTTCCCTTTTTTACTAGAATCTCTTAGATATTTACGAGAAAAGACAAGTCTATGTCCTCCTTTGTCTTTAATAATCTTCTGAATCAATTGAGGCTTTACGGACAATGCACATATTCTCTGGAGATTGTATTTTCTTGTGGTTTTCTGTTTGAACTTCACAGGCCATGGAGATTGTATTTTCTTGTGGTCTTCTGTCTGAACTTCACAGGCCATGAGGCTTTTTAATAGTTCTTCAACTGCGTATTAGACAGATCTTGAGCTTCAAGCAACAGACTTTCCATTCTAGAGACCCAAGGATTTTTCTCACCAACTAAACTTGAGAGTATTTCCTTTTAGGAGTTTGAAAGAGTTAGTGATAGCCATAAAGTGAGTATGATTCTTGCCAAAAGATTCATGTGTTTTTATGTTGAACCACAACAACAATATGCACCACTAGTGGAGATTTAGTGGAGGATTATCTCTTAGTAAATTTTGAGGTTACCATCTATACTGAAGATGGACTCGATAAACTAGAAAACAAGCTCCAATATCAAATGTAAAGGTGTAAGATAACTCTACAGAGGATTAATAAAATTTGGTAGTTACTGATGAATGCAAAAAAGGATAATAGAGAGAATATGTTCTAACCTGAATAGTGGATATTAAAGCTATTTTACAACCATTGTTTTATGATCATTAGGCAAGTCTAAATCCTATATTAATGGATGGAATTATGTGGGAGAGTAATGCTTTTCAGTTAAAAATTAGGTAGCAAAAGGGTCTTGATAGATCTCTATATTTTAAAGCTATTTTACAACCATTCATTAGCACATCCATATCTCCTTTCTTTTCAGTTTTCTTTAAGTGTTAACTTTGGGAGAGGCATTCAGGTGGAGAATAGCTGGTGGAGCGAGGATCACTAGAATTTTGTCATCAAGATGGAGGTATGTAAGAAATTAGATTTTGAATACACCTTGATCCGATGTGATCAATGAAGCATCAAATCCATATGAGGATATTGAAACGTTTCAATGGTGTCTACAGCAGGAACAACATTTTTGATAGGAAGAAGGTGGAAGATTTGCATATTAGTCCCTTTTATTATATGAACTTTACTGCATTTTTGTACATGGTAATTTCATGTGTTTTAATTTTACCCTACTCCATATGATGTAGTTACATGGACAATTCTTGTGAACTGAAGCATTTTTTATAAATTGCAAGTTAGTCTTGGATTTTGTATAGAATTGCAATTTATATTCTAATCTTGATAACCATGGTATTGTTGACCTCATTAAACAATGTAAATGATCTCTGTTAGCATTCAAACTTTCTGAAAAGATAGTTTAGTACATCTGGAAATCTGTTTATGAACTTAGGAATATTTCTGAAATTGCATTTTAGCTCCTAACTTCTTGTAAACGGTCATTAAAATTATAAACTAGATAAATGTCACATGTTTGTCCCCATGGATTGTATATATGACATTTGATAATAATTATGGTGCTTGAAGGTTTGTTTTCTAATTTTAGAAGTTCAGAGAATTTTTGATAATTGCATATATGCCCTTGATTTTATGAAAACTGCAGTATAGCACTTGAGCTTTATTGTAATTATTTTGTAGTTCTTTTTAATGTTAGATAGACATTTAATAAACATAATAATCTCATATATTTAATTTGTTCATAATGATTTGTAGTTATTTTAGAACCATGTTTAAGAATTAATATTATATCAACTTTGATATATTGCAAGCTCATCATAGACTTTTATATCATTGTTTTGAGTGGGTTTACTTTACAAGTTAAATATGAATGCTGATAGTCCATGAATAATTGACGGGAAAATCTTCATGAGAACTTTGTTATTCCAATATGATAATATGAATTATAAACATGTGATATCTAAGATGATACAGAATAAATCCATTGAACACAAAGTGAAAACATGAAATCTAATATGGACACATTTCTGATCTTGTGGGGCAAATTGTGGTCCTTCATGACAATTATGGTTCTTAGGAACATTCTGGTTCTAAAGTAGCAACATCATCTTGGAGTGTATTTATGGTGAAAGATAGGTCCACATGACTAAGCTGATGTCATTTTGTTTCTGCCTTTGATCGGTATATGTGGCTCTCTTTTGTATTGGATGATTGTCACATTGATAAACAAATGGATGAGAGGGTGAGACATATACTGACTAATCTACTGCTTGTGCCAGAAACAGTTTAAGAAGAGGGACTTCTATAAGACACTTTGAATTGATGTCTTGTCTTTAAATCTGATCATGTAGAAATAAATCTGTGATTATCATGAAGTATAACATGTTCTGATTCTGATTAGGCGAATCTGAATTTATGGTTGTCTTGATAATTTAAAACAGTTAAAGTTGATTGCTCTATTTATATTGTATGTTGTGATTTCTTAAGCAATGAATATTGCACTCTTAAGTGGTGTTCTGTGCAACAGGTGATGCAGATGTGGAGTAACCTTGCATGAGCATCTGTGTATTTCGTATTACGTGCATATGGAGTTGGGGTTTAGATGGTGACCACTTTTTGACGTTTTTGAACCTCCGAAATTATGACGTTTTTGAACCTCCGAAACTCTGTATTTTGTTTGTAGTAGTTAATATTTCCTTTCGTCTCTAGAACCATGTATTATTATCTTTATATGAGATCAATTCTCTTATCTCATTTTATGAGTCCTATAATTATTTACGTTCTTTATTCCTCTGTTCTAACCTTCTGTTGCTTTCTGGAGGACACTGGATGCAGTATTATGTCTAATGAACAAGCAAAGAACTATGAAATTAAGAGGAGACTATGAAGGTATAAATGGGAAAAAAAATTTAGTTGTGCGAGAAGGCTGCACCGAGGTGATGGTGGACCATAACTGATCACCCCTAGATGGAGGTGATTATCATGTCAGATTTTTTCTGGTTTGACCTTCCCTTCGATGAACACCTACTCTAAGGTATCTACAGCCTATTAATCGACTTTATTACGACAAAGTAGTTTGTGCTTTGAATTACAAAGTAACTCTACCACCGATTTTATACATTATTTTTTACATTTAGCTTTGAGAATGGAAGAGGAATTTTGTTTTATTTAGCTCACAACGGTTAATACGGATTTGGATGGAAGCAGGTTTCCTACACCTATTCAACAAAAGGTAATCAAGCTTGGTGTAGCAGAAAAGGTTTAATTAATGGCCCCAAAAATGGTCATTTGTCTGGGTTCTTTTCTCCTTTATCAAAGAGTTTATTATGTAGCCTACCATTCTACAAGGTGATACGTGAATCTGGAACCCTTTATTGGGTCGACCGTTAACATCAAGGGAACCCAAACCGTATCACTAAGCCACAACACCTCCTACATATTGACATAAATTTAATAGATTAGTCTTAGGGAGTGTTTGGAAATATGTTTTTTTGCACAAATTTATTATGCTAAATGCTTATTGTCTGGTAAGTACTTCTAAATGATATTTGATACATAAGTTTTCTTAAACAGTTGGTTGTAACTTTTTAATGTATTTTAAGTTATTGGATAGATTTTAGAAATTTAATGTGTTAGTTTTTGAAAAAGTTATGAATATTAATTATAGTTTTATCAATGATATTTTTAAAAGTTAATTTTTATTACAATATAAATCTAAGACAATGGTGGTGATGATAATAGTGACTACACTAGTGAGGAGGTGATGATAATAGTGACTACACTAGTGAGGATGATGTTGATAGTGGTAATGATGACGAGGGTGATATAGTGTTTTGATTAATTTATAAGTTTTTATTGAAAATATAAATTAAATAATCTTTTCTTTATCTCCGTAAATGTTGCAAACAACGTTTTTACGATTATTTCACTTGGGAAAAAAAATTTGATTCCCATGTTCAATGGGAATTTGATTCTCATGGGAATTTCATTCTTATGTCTATTCTAAAGAGTTTTTTGTATATGTGACCGTGCCACCCGTTCTCGAGGAGGAGGTGAGGTATGAAGGCCACAGTTATGTTGAGACGGGAGGGCATGAGACAGGAGGAGAAATGGAGTTGTCACCTGATCATTTAATGGAAAGACGGGGAAAACCACAAACGATTCACTAAAAGTGAAAGAATGAAATGCAAACGTGAAGGTCGAATGTCTACTAATTAGTGGATGGATAATGATTCCTATTACGCACGGAGAAGGTGTTAGGTACTCCCGTATGTCCGAGAAACTAGGTCTTTCTAGTTTGATCCGGTTGTTAGAGGTTGAATGAGTGTTTTCTATGCTTAAATTATGTTCTAATCATGCTGATGTGAGTGCTTAGACAAGAATAGATGGATGTGAAGGACAATGTGCAAAAATTACAGAGAAATCCATATAAATTAAGAAAATTGCAGAAAACCACATGAAATGACGATATTGTTGTAAAGAACGCGTTCGAAAACCATGTTGATGTGAAAAGGTTGAAAAGTCGAGTCAACCTGTATTCGTGGAATTATGGAAAAAGTCGTGAAAATTAAAAAGGGAGAAAAATAACCCGTGATGGGGTTAAATGTTGGTTTTGACAAGTCTTTTATTGTATGCCTTCGAGCGATGAGGAAAATCGCGAAAATAAAAAAAAGGGAAAAATAATCCGTGATGGGGTCAAATGTCGGTTTTAACAAGTCTTTTACAGTACGCCCTCAGGCTTTGGAAAACCAAAACAAGTCAAAATCGAGGAAAATTCGGAAAACGAGGAGTAAATCAAGTCAGAATCATGTTAGGAAAACATATGCAAAGTTGAGAAGAAAAGACGAGGAAATATGTGCAAAAGGATGTGAAAAGCCATGTAAAATGCAAGTGTGGATGCAAATGTGAGAAGTCTAGGGGGTTTTGTGCAAAAAAACACAAATTCCGGAAGTTTAAAAGCCCAAATCCTCAAAAATATATAAGAAAATACATTTCATGCGAGTATGAAGAATTCTAGAGTCGAATGTGCCCTCCTAGTCAAAAGGAAGCTCTAGGGATCAGAATGTAATTTATCCATTAATGTATGCATGCAAATCAACTGTGCATAAAATATGGGTAAAAATGCAAGAACATGTCTCAGAAATGATTCAAGAATTTTTAGGGGTAAAATGGTCATTTGACCCTTGAAAACAAGCAATTAGAATAATTCTGCAAAACGTAGGGGCTAAATTGTAAAAAACCCAGCAAACAAAGTACTTCAGGAAGTTTCTGTGAAAATTTAGGAGTAAAAATGTAATTTTCACTAAGATTAAAAGTTGTAGAAATTCAGTGAAAAAGGAGGGTTAAAATGTGTTTCTGGAAATTTTTTTTTTAAAGAAGTTCAGGGAGTTCCATGCAATTTTCATATCAAAACATGTTCTTTGGATGTTTTTTGTAAAACACAGGGGCTTAAATACAATTTGTCCAGGAAAATCATGTTTTTGGAAACATTTAGAACAAATTCATGGATTGCTGTGCAATTAGACCGCAAAAATGAATACTCTGGAAGGTTTCAAAACAGTATAGGAGTTTAAATGCAATTTTGCCAACAAAATAAGCTTTTTGGGAACATTTTGCAAAAGTATAAGGAGTTTAGTACTATTTTCTCAAAGAAAATGAACTTCCAGAAAGTATTTTAGAAAGAACAGGGTTTTTCATGCAAAATTCACAACAAAATGAACTTTCAGAATGATTTTAAGAAAGTACAGGGGCTCATATACAAAAGTCACATAGAAAAATAAAGAAACTCCTTTCTGGACCCACATGCAATAAAAAAGGATCTAAACGTAATAAGGGCCTCTCTGGGCGCTTGATCGAGGATCAGGAAGAGGGGGAAGCTTGAGGAGGAGATGTGGGGAGGATCCAACGACGCGGAACGTGTCCTAGACGGATGGAATGCGTCGTCGACCTCCCTCGTCGACCTTCGTCTCTGGCGACTGGGAAGCTCGCGTAGGCGCGTCTGGTGGTTGTGGGTGGATGCGGCGACGATTGGGGATGCTCCGGAGGACTTCGAAGAATGTTCCTGAGGTTGTAGATGGCTTCACGCGCGAAGGAGTCACTCTCTCCGTTCCCGTTGAGTCGTCGAAGCATGGCAGCGATCCAGGCGATGGGGCAAGTGTCTTTTGGGGCTCGTGGAGGCTTGAGGATCGTCAGGGGAGCGCGCGAGGGCTATGGCGGTGCTTCGGGGGGCCACGACGTTCCGTCGACGTCGGTCGACTGTGACAGGGAAGCCGCAGCGGTGGTGGCGTTCTGGTGGTCTGGCGAGTTTGGCTTCTCCCTCCAGAGTAAGGGGCACACCAGAAGAGGAGGAGAATAGAGGAGATGGGAGAAGAGAGAAGAAGGCCCCTGGGGGCCTGCCCCTAATCGGGCTCAGAAGCCGCCGGCGATGGTAAATCCATCGCCGGAGGAGGGCTGGAGGCGCGCGGGGAGGCTGGCTCCCTCGCGGCGCATCCTGGGGTCTTTAGGAGACTCCGGGGTGATGCTCAGAATTGAAGTAGAAGGGGAGAAGAGTACCTGTCGTGCGAGGTATCCTCTCCAGTGCTTGCCGGCGGATCGACGGCGGGGCTTCGGTGGCTCTGGTCTGCCCACCGATGGCTGGGGTCTTTGGAGAAAGGGACGGGGCACTCTGGCTTTGCTTGTGCGAGGGCAGGAGGTCTCACAGGAGGTCTGAGGTCTCTGTGCTCTGTCTTTCCTCTCCGTTCTCCCCCTCTCTCTGTGATGCAGTTGTCAAAGCTTTTTAAGGAGTGGAGGGAGCGAGGGAGATCATGGGTAGTGGTGGCAGTTGAGGTTGTCGTGGGAAGGAGAAGTGGGGAGATGGTGGAGGAAGAAGGCACTGTTGAAATATTTTTGTGCCATTCCTAAGTTCTTTGGTTGAGAAAATGACATAGATGTATTGGGCCTAACGGGCTTTGTTCTTTGGACTCTTGGTTTTGTGTTTTTTTTTGTTTCATTTTTAGTTTTTGGTTTTGTTTCTTTTTAATTTTGTTTTGGTTTTGAGTTTTTGATTATGATTTTGTTTTAAGTATTTAATTTTGTTTTAAGTTTTGGTGATTTTGTTTTAAATTTTTTAATTTTGTTTTAAGTTTTTTGATTTTGTTTTAAGTTTTGGTGATTTTAATTAAATTCTAATTTTATTATTTTGGAGTTTAATTATTTTTAAAATTAGGTTTTTATTAAAAGATTTTAAGTTAGGGGTTTTTAGGATTAATTAACTGATTTAAGGTTTTTGTGACTTAGGATTTTAAGGATTTAATTATTTTAGGGAGTTTTTTAGGGTTTTGGGTTTTAATTAAGGTTTTTTTTATAGTTTAATTAGATTTTCCTTGGTTTTAATTGGAATTTTAGGTTTTAATTTAGGTTTTTTAAACTTTAGACATGGCTTTTAATTGAATTAAAGTTTTTTGGTTTGAATTAGGGTTTTTGCTTGAATTAAGTTTGAGTGGGTTTGTGTGGGCCTAATGGGCTTGTGTGGGCTTGTGCGGGCCTAAGTGGGTCTGTTTGGACTTAATGGGCTTGTGTGGGCCTAAGTAAGTTTGTTTGGGCCTAATGGGCTTGTGTGGACCTAATGGGCTTGTGTGGGCCTAAGTGAGTTTGTCTGGGCCTAAGTGAGTTTGTCTGGACCTCCGTCTGTCAGCCGCGCGTCGACCGTCCGCGAGTCTGTCGTTCGTCTGTCTGCGAGCGACCGTTCGTTCGTCGCCAGTCGCCCGCGAGCGTCCAGCAATTGAGCCACTCGTGTCCCGCGTCCGATCGGCTTCTGTCTGTTCCGCAGGCGTCCGTGTCCTGCAGTTGCCGCCGATCGTCCGCGTCTGGTAGTCTGCTAGCGACCAGGCGCGTCAACATGCGCCCAGCGTTGCCTGTGTTGGTTTCAGCCCTCCGGGACGCTCCTGTTTTGCCGCACGACTTGGTCTTCCACCGTTCCACTTTGGTGGCACGGGTTGTAAGAATCCAGAACCCTATTTTTGATTGTTTTGCTGGATTTTGCACGAGTTAGGGCATTGATCAGATTTTGCTTTTGAGGTACTACAATATTATCTTTTTGGAAAATTTAGAATTGAATCTGCATTTGATTGGACAGTTGATGTTCTGAATTTGTTCAGTCTTTTGAGACAGCATTTTGTGTCAGTTTTTGTTGTCCGGATTGTAGCAGATTCTTTTGCAGATTATTTGCAGTTGTTGTGGTCTAGTTTGCTGCTAGTTGTTTTGTTTTTTCCAGCAAATCAGATGTCGACTCCAGCATTAAAAGTTGAAAAATTTAATGGGAAAAACAGCTTCAGTTTGTGGCAGATTAAGATGTCGACTCCAGCAACAAGGCATTTGGGCTCTCCTAAATAAGGAGTCAACTATTGACAAAAAATCTGCCGAGTATTAACTGCAAGAAGTGTTTATCAGATGAGGTAATTATAGAGGTGGTTGATGAAACTTTAGCACTCGGATTGTGGCACAAGTTGGAAACTTTGTATATGACAAAGTCCCTAACAAACAAGTTGTTGCTCAAGCAAAGATTGTTTTCTTTGAGGATGAAGGAAGACACACCTTTGAAACAGCATCTGGATCAGCTTAATACTATCCTCATGGAGTTGAGGAATATAGGTGTGGCTATTGGGGATGAGGATGTAGCCCTCATTCTGCTTGTTTCACTTCCATTGTCTTTTGAGAATTTTGTGCAATCTTTTTTGGTTGGTAGGGATACAATCACACTTGAGGAAGTAAGATCTAGTCTTCACTCAAGGGAGCTTAGGCATATGGTTATGCATGGGATCAACGAGACTAGTGCGTCTGGTTTGTCTGCGCACCATGGTGATGGTAGGGGACGGCCTCAGAAACACAACAACAACAGTAAATTCAGAGGTAGGAGCAAATCAAGAGGGAGGTATTCCAAGGATACTTGCAACTACTGCAAGGAGAAGGGGCATTGGAAAGCAAATTGTCCAAAGTTGAAATTCAAGGGAAATGCTGCCGTGGCTGAAAAGGAAGATTCAGCATCAAACTGTGATTTCTCACTCACAGTATCTTGCAGTGCATATTCAGAATAAAGCTGGATATTAGACTCTAGTGTTTCACATCATATGACTCCAAACAAGGAGTTTTTCCACACATATGAGCAGGTAAATGGAGGACAAGTTACTTTGGCCAATGATGATGTCTGTCTTAGAGCTGGCATTGGAACAATTAGATTCAAGATCCATGATGGCACAGTAAGAACACTTGAAGATGTATGGCATGTTCCCAGTTTGGGGAAGAGCTTGATCTCCTTGATGGCACTTGATTCCAAGGGTTTCAA